>JAHDVE020009809.1:0-25752 GCA_022606495.2 Halesus radiatus | reverse complement strand
GTAAATGAAGAAAGAAGTGTATGCCAAGATCGAGTTGTTTGGCGGTCCGTCCTCTCTGCCTACCCCTGCGGGGAAACGGCGTGATGGTTAGTTAGTTAGTTGGTTAGTTAGTTATGATCGGGACGTATTTCATAGAATTTAAGGTTTACGAATTACGAATACATTTGCCTAACTACCCGTATAGAATTTACAGATAAATCATTTGTGGTATTGCTTTAATTAGCAACCTACAAAAGTGGGGTTTAGGGTCATTTTTGAGTGCTGGCCCTTAATCTTGCATCTTTTGTCATCATTAATAATATACAACATCATACAATAAATACGAATGAATTCTACGGTACGTCGTCAGTATTATTACAACCAACAACGCAAAGGTTGAGGAACGAAAGGGTTGTGAAAGGAGGTACTCAACGCTTCAACGTGAATTACTACTGCAGTACAAACCTACATAGATAGTTAGTTATAACATAATATGATTTCCTTAGGGCTCCAGCTATATCTATTGCTCGACCAATTGACCATTCACTTTTGCCATTGATATATTTTATGCCTAGATAGGTAGGACTCCTGTTAGAAATAAGTATAATAAAAATAGACACACTGGCCATACAAAATTATTTAAAAAAACTGTTCGCTTACTTATAATTATTCGCTTACACATTTTATTATATTCGAACATGAAAAACTATATACAGCCTACCTTTGGTCATAGATCAAGGCATATTATAGGCATATTAACCTTACTTCAGAACAAGTTTTGAGATTTGACTATCCATAAACATTTCATTAAATGCAAGGGTAGTAGTCAAGATGGTCAACCGTATCCATATTTTATCGAGTTTAATCTAAAAGCAGTTTTTGGAAATAGTGAATAATAATAGATGCTTCTTCAATACCATTATAAATATATTTCTTTGCACAGGAGGCCTTGATGTTTTCCTCAGCGTTAATGTAATTTATGGGAGTGCTACTAATCGTTTCGTGGTCATTCTCACTGGAGCACATGCCAACCTTGCGTATCCTGTGTCACTGACATTTACATATTATATTGTTATATAGCAATGAGTCCAGAATAATAACAAGATGAATGTAAAGCTATAAAATGCGGAGCAATGCCATTATACACGCGCTAAACGATGATTACATCATGTTTCGTGTGAAACCGGCACTGTTTTCACGCCCCATAAAAATTAATATCGCTTTAAAGCTATTTTTACTTAGCAAAAGCGAAATATATGGAATGAATGGTGTCTAGAAAATCAATGATTAAAATAGAAAACTGACTATGTCACATTAACATCCAAATTTATTGCGAAGTGCTCATAATTAAGAGTTCCTCTACTTTCGGAGATATCTTATATGTAAGTTGACTATTAACAGAGCATTCTTCACACTGCACCCTGGTGCTGGAACCTAGAATATTTTCAGCGGATCTGAATTTGCTCGTCCTGTCACGTAGATTCAGAAGCCATCAAGTGCAGCGTCTTCACGTCTGCCATCAACCTTCTCCTTGATTTCCATCATTTGTGAAATCTTGTATTTGTCGCTCTTCATAACATGGCTATTGGAGTTTTCATTTTTTTTAAATCTAGTATAATTTAAATTGGGGGTTAGTCCACCTTAAAATGCTGTCCGAGCCTCCGTCACACGGGGCTATCTCGATGCTGCTATGTTACCACGGCACAGACGATCACACGGAGCTATTGAAACATCACAGGAAGTAGCGAAAGAAATGTCCTCCATGTCGACAAATACATGAAACAAACTAAAAACATTCAACAATTAGCGACTCGAGATATCCAAAGATGATATACTAGCACCGCGTAGCGGCGAAGAGGTCACGTGAATGGCAACTATTTCCCGTGATCGCTAAAATCGCGCATTTATCGCGATCAGAATTGAACATGTTCTAATCGAATCACGCGAATGTTTAAATGATGCAAATTGAGTTACTCAGTTAGCATTTAGTTTCGGAATATCCTGTATAATTTCTCGCACACCGCGAGTTAGGACACCGTTTATTAATAATAGATAAATAACAATGCGAAATGATTGAAGTTCATTTTGGTGCAAATTGTGCAATAAATTGTATCGCGGCTGTTGGGTGAATTGTATTTCGTGCAAATATATAGACAATAAATTGTCGGAATTGGACATTATAACTGATTTCAAATATTGGAAGTGAACGTCAGTTTTCACTTGAACTGACATATTAATGAGACTTGAACCGAAGTATATTCGAAAATAATGATTTAGAGCTATGTCTCTTAAACTACGGTCCATGGACTATACAACTCTTGTCAGGGAGTTATTTTACTGCTTAGGCGATCCACTTGCTAAAATTCCTACGACATCACGCGCTCCTCATGCAAGTGGCGACGAAGTTGAAATTCCCGCTTAACATCGGCCGAATGTTTCGAGTTACGCAAAAAAATCATCACCAAAATGCGTGTTTTATTTTATTTTGTAAAGTTCAGGCATAAATATTAAAATGTTTTACCCTCATATTCTAAAAAAACTGACTTTACCACAATGAACAATACGACAATATCGGAAAATGGGTTGCAGAAGATTTTGCGCTTTAAATTTTTTTTTAGATCTGATACTTTATTTTTTCTAGGCTTATAAAAAGACACCCCCAAAAATGGACGTTTAAACGGAAGGCCAAGGTTTGTTCACCTTGCAGTATTTAATTAAATCATCTATGATGGTTCTAGGTCATCAAATTTTCAAACCGGAAACACACGATTTTGCATTACTTCCCATTGCATTTCCTTAAATGATCTTTTAAAAAATATTTGTAGAATAATAATATAATATAATATTTTGCCATAATTTTATATCGGTAGTTATGAATTCGTGGAAACTTCCAACTGAACCCGATAAATGTAGAAGCTTTCAAATTTTATATTGAAACGAGCGCAGACCCTCTGTCTTGGTCTAAATCCACGGGACAAAATAAATGTATTTAAAAAAATAAAAGTTAAAATAAAAACAAAACCACGGCCGAGAATCGAACCCCGATCAACTATTTGGAAGGCAACTATGCTAACCATTACACCTTTTGTAGGAACGGTGGTATAAATTCATTTATGAGCTAATGAAAATAATAATTACGAATTTTTCATTTTAGAATTTATTTCCAGAATTATATATTTTTAATAATTGATTTTAATTTTAGAATTTATTTCCAAAATTACATATTTTTAATAATTGATTTTAATTTTAGAAATGGATGGTTACGTACCGTTACGTACTCTGTACTCAAATCACAATCATAAATATGACGTTTAATAATTCTACATTTTATTTTATCTTATTTTAGAGCAGTCCTAGTCAGACAGTTTAGTACACACCTAGTTTTATTCATTAAAAAAAATAGATTAATACTTTTTGTTTGGTAAATGACAAACGTTGAATAAACACATTGAAAAAATTTAGATTGAAATAAGTTGTTTTCTGATATTGTTTCAGTTTTCTATAATACTAAAAGAGATATAGTTTTGTGTCAATCAAACCATTTTTGACGAGATCTGTCTTTTTTGCGCAACTCCTAAATGTATAATTTTCTGAACATTTCAAGTATATTTTCGCAAGAAGAACCCTTTTTTTCAGATGGTATATCCGTACCTACTTTAGCCATCGCACACGAAAAATTAACTGAATTCAAAAATAATATTAATTATTAAGACATGGATTATGGATAAGGGAAGAAAAAAAATAGAATCAACGTTGTAACCGAACACGACGGCCTCCATGGTCAAGGGGTAAGGTTCTCGTCTACGAATCCGAAGGTCGCGGGTTCCATTCCCGGCGTGCGCAAGTAAATTTTATTTAATTAATTTGTCTTGTTTCACAATTACTTCGTTCAAAAATAATAAATAGTATAGTATCGCC
The DNA here is from genome assembly GCA_022606495.2 of Halesus radiatus. Taxonomy (NCBI): domain Eukaryota; kingdom Metazoa; phylum Arthropoda; class Insecta; order Trichoptera; family Limnephilidae; genus Halesus; species Halesus radiatus. The sequence continues at coordinate 21,855 of JAHDVE020009809.1, read as the reverse complement.
CTGGTGAAAGACCACCATTCAGAATTGAAACGTTGCTTGAAATGGCTTTTAGCCGTGTTTGGTGACCAGATCTGAATAGCCAGGTATTTTCCCCACATTCCTCTTCCCCTTCACCTTCCTCTCCCCAATATCTTAAGCCTCACAACATTTCCCAATTGGGAATGCCATAGTCTCACTGTCTCCCGACGGTTAGGAGCAGTTGGGACTCTTGTGCGGTATTCCTATAAAAAAAAACAAAGAATAATGCTCATGAATAACATATTGATATACGTTCCCTTAAATATATTTCGTTATTTTATAGATTTGAGAGTTTTCACTCTTTTATAGTTTTATAATTTTTTTCACATAATTTATATCTTGCTTACCTGTTAACTATGCTTATATCTTGAATTTCCATTTAAATTCACTTTACATATTTACGAAAACAAAAAAATCTGGCTTGTTTTATAAGTCCTACACAAAACCATGTACAATGTAACCTTAGAACGGGGTAACTTGGTAAGGTCACATTTTTCCGAATATTGTAAATAATTACCTTTGATAAATGAATAAATGAATACAAGCAAACAACTGGTTCATAGAGAGATAGACAAATAACAGGCACGTAAATATTTATAAAGAACTAGCCGATGTGTACCCGGCCTTGCTCGGGATTTTTTTTTGGAATAAAGTTACGAATTTGTGAATTATTGCTTGTCATCAGGGTGCCAAAATTGATTTAACAGCGAAATTAACTATCTCCAAATAAAGAAACATTCATTTGTATATTTTATTTCATTCCAAAAGTTTATTTTTTTTAAATTTATCTAAATCATAAAGTTCTGAGGTAGATACCTACTCGTGTTTTCCTTTTTTAAAATATTCTAACCAAAAAAACCTACTTCTTTTGGATATGCAATCTGTGACTAACCAGAGTGTTATATCTACGGGCTAACCTAAATAAAACACGGCGGGTTCAATGTTTTTCATACTAATTTTATAACGTTATGATAGTTTTATGTATTAGATTTTATTCTAACTACTATTTAAACCTTCCCGGCACTAATAAAAACAAACTGTGCTATTTTAATATTAATTAATTAATCGAGGACAAACAAAAAAACTTACATCGATTTTTATATATTTAGATGTACGTTATTTAAATATTTAATTAATTAATTAGCCTTGCTGATGTCATTAAGTATTTCGTGATTTTTAGAAGTCGTTCAATATTTTAACCTGATACAGTTCTTCAAAAAGCAATAATTAATTTTATTTATATATATATTTTTTTTTTAAAGAAAGACAAATATTCCCTGGTTACGAATAACCAGACAATATTTAAAAATCTCTTACTACCATCACAGTAAGCGGAAGATGTTGCTTGTGTCGTAAATGGAGGACTTAGCCAGCCGAGGAATTGAACTCACAACGCTTGGGTGAGACCCAAACGCGATGCCACCTCAGCCACTGACCGGTCATTATAAATAAAACTCGCTAAACAGCCAGAACAGTTTGTCAGCAGGAAAATTTTACAATTTTATCATACATAACACAAATTAAAATATCGAAAAAGAGGTAGAAGGATAATTGTTTTTAATTTATTCAAAATATAAGTAATCACATTTTTGCATCATTATTAATAAAATAATAAAAATTACTTCGTAAACACATTTTTTGTTAATATATAAATATCAATATGTTTTTAAAGCAAAACTTTCCTCATTAGGACATACAGAATACTAAAAAATAATGATGTCAAGTATAGACAAATGACAAACATAGAGCAAAGCATGTTCATTCTAACATGTTTAGACAATAATACTCAAAAAAAGAATTTATACAAAGATATAACATAGGCATTGTTCGGTTTTAATAGTAAGATAATTATTTGATTAATATTATTTTCAAATTTAATGTTTTTCTTTATTTTTATCTTTTTTAGTTCTATTCAATGTGATTGCTCCTTTATATTAGAAATTACTTAATGTGAACTCAACTAAATCATAGACAATCATATCTCAAATAATTCATTGTGACTTTCTATGTTTTTCAACCTGTCAAACTTACAAATAATGTCAACCGCCTTACTCGGCCTTCTTTATTACCAAATTTTCAGTAAAACAACAGCCTTTCAATAACTTACTGTAGAGATATTAAATCCTTGCTAGACCAGTGTATTATTCATCAAAAAAATATAATATAATTGTTATCAATTACTGTTTTAATCTAGTCAAGATAACAATACCCCATCCGCGTCAAGAGCTTCTCGACCCATCTCAATTCATCCAAAAGTCCAAGCCTTACGAAATTGGGCTGATCGAGGAACCCTGGGGTATTCGTGCATACTTAATAAATGTAATATATGAGTATAAGTAGGTTGGATGAAAATGCATAAAGTATAAATGTATCCTTACAAATAATAAGTGCACGAATTCTATGATTCAACAATAATTGAATACATAATCGATGCCTTTCCATCTTAGTTGATATTTTTAACACTAACAAAAGTAATCAAAGCCTGCTAGTTACGATCTATAGTCAAAATATTTATCATAGAATTACCTACTTTTTCACAATTTTGTCATTGTCAATTTATTGTTATTTCAACCAATTTATTTGATAAAGAATCATACGATTAAGTTAAGCCAACGTGATTGATCATTAGATTTTTTTTCAGGGATGTATTTGTCTTGGATAACCCAGTTCCATACATTATCCAATAATTCGCCATATTCGATGCAAGCCAAAGTATCATCATAAATAAGCTAGTCTATATCCTTGTGGATAGGACGCTTTACAAGCAGTTGGACGAGTCAAGATCGATACTTACAGCTGGTAACCGACTTGCTTCCCTTTCAACATAAGTTATGCTCAGGAGATCGCTTCTTTAAAAATAGCGGTTATTCTTGTATTCTAGCAAAAGTATTACATGGTATCAACCTTTCGGCACTCGGACATTTTCGTCCAGTGGACTCCGTTGAATATCTAACAACTCCGTGAATATCTTGACCGCATAAGGAATTTCCAAAATCGGTTAACATTGTGGTTAAGCCACACTCAAAATAATTTTTCTTACCTATTTCCGGTGTCATTTCGGTTTTAAACCGTGCTAACCTCATTCGTTGACATAAATTAAGAAGATAAGCCATTTGAGTTATGGTCAGAAATTGGGAGTAAACTGCAAAAAAATAAGATTTTTGCCATTTTTTTTACGATAACTCCACACAGGAGACCCTGAAGGAAATAATTTCCATCAAGGCCTGTATCATATTTGGGGGTGTTGTGTGGAGAATCTTTTAGAGGATAGGAAGGAATGAACTTGGGTCTTGAAGAGACCCATGTTGGAGGAGGGAAGAAACACAGAGGCCGGCAGATCATTCCACAGCCAGGCTGTTGATCACAGGAACGAGTCGTAAATGCGACCCGTTCTCATGTGACATATGTCGACTGTGTGAAAATGTTGGGCACGCGTTTGGCGTGTTTCCCGACTATGCACCGATGCCGAAGGGATCAATGACGCTAGTTCCTCAGGGCGTCTTCCATTAAAATACCGGTAAAACAAGGACAGCATTCCAACCTGACGTTTGTGCTCCAAATGTTGAAGTCCGTATGTTATGATAGGCAAATCTATCAAATGAACCGCTCGTTCCTGCGATTGATTAACTGAATAATTCAACCACAGGCATTAATTAATATTAATATTGATGGATTGAATGATTATTTTAATGATTGCATTGATTATTTGAACGATTCAAAGTAAATCATTTATTATTCTTCATTGAACATTATATATTGAAGTGTACTTACTTAAATAAGTTTAGCAGGTTAATTTTAATATGTTTTGTATTGTTAATTCGTACCTGCATGCTCATTGTATCATAATGTTTGTAAATTGTCATTGACCGTAAATAAATAAATATTTATGAATTATAAACACAATTTTTTTAAATATGTAACTATGAACATGTTTCGAAAGCAAATCTTTCCTCATCGAGGTAAATGGAATACTAAAAATAATGACAAATGATAAAATGAATGGACAAATTACAAACATAAATAAAAAAACAATAAGCGATGAAAGCAGTCAAGTAATCAATTAAAAATATTGAATAATTCACAATATAAAACAGTAAAGTTATACCTTTAAGTTAAAAAGGGGGTTAAGTCTCTCGACTACGAATCCGAAGGTCGCGGGTTCAAATCATTTAATTAATTTTCACAGGAAATTTTATTTAATTAATTTGTGTTGTTTCACAATTAATTGATTTAAAAATAATATATACTATATTTGTGCGAAGATACTCTCAGTATCGCCCTTGTGAAAGACCACCATTAAGAATTGAAACGTTGCTTGAAATGGCTTTTAGCCGTGTTTGGTGACCAGATCTGAATAGCCAGGTATTTCCCTACCTCTCTTCCCCTTCTCCTTCAACTCCCCAATACCTTCAACCTCACAGCATTCCCCAATTGGGAATGGCATAGTCTCACTGGCTCCATACGGTTGGGAGCAGTTGGGACTCTTGTGCTGTCTTCATATGAAAAAAGGAGATTATGTGTATTATTGAAATAAATAAATCAAGGAAACAACAATGTAATAATTTTCTGAATATAGTTATTCATTTGAAAATAAATTAAAGAGATGGCTATTTTATTTATGGGGAAAGCTTTGCTTTCGTAGCAGTGGTGTAAACACACTTATGTTTCCTTATTGATTTATTAATAATAACTAACTAACCATCACGCCGTTTCCCCGCAGGGGTAGGCACAGAGGACGGACCGCCAAACAACTCGATCTTGACATACACTTCTTGCTTCATTCACATTCATACAACGCCTCATACATTCTCTTCTCTTATTCCGACCTCTGACATGGCCCGACTCGAGTATTTGATTCACTTGACCGTGCCATGTCTTCCTCGGGCGTCCCCGGCTTCTTCTTCCATTCACATTCGCGTCATATATTCTTCTTACATTCCACTCTTCGTTTATTCGCTCTACATGCCCAAACTATCTAAGCGTCCCTTTCTTAATCTTGCTCACTACGCTGACACCAGCCCTGCATTCTTTACGAATCTTAACATTTTTCACACGATCATGCATTATTTTACCACACATTCGTCTCAGAGATCACATTTCTACAGCATTCAGTCTACTTTCATCCTTCCTCTGCCAGTTCCATGCCTCATCATACATATACGAATATTAATAATGACGCCACAAAGTTTAACATTGATGGACGCAATGATTCAATTGATTATTTGAACGATTGAACGAATGAATCCATTTATTCCATTGAATATTATGTAGAGTTTTCATCAACTGAATAACTCCATTGATTAACTGAATAAATTAGCTATCTTTAAGAATGAATTTATTTACAGAAGGATATTTATGAGTAATGGACTATTTATTACCATATATTATTTGAATGATAACAATCGTCAATGGAATAACACCACTTTATTTATTGATACACTGAATAATGACAATGAATCATCTCAGTCGGGTTACGTTAAGAGTCGGAATAAAATAATAAGATGTATAAATGTGAATGAAGTAAGGGGTGCGCACCAATACAAATATTTGCATTTTATTCTCTCAGTCTACCCCTACAGCGAAATGGCGTGATCGTTGATTAAATTCATGACGCTGGAAACTCCGTATTCTCTCATTATAGATTTTTATGTGATAATACAAACAACTGCCTGAAGTCAGTGATACTATGGCATCCCCTAATGGGGTATAATGTGGAAAGGGGAAACATAATTATAATGGTGAAATAGAAGGTTGGAAAGTATACATTACATGCATAAAACAAATTATTATAAGCAATAATTATTATCTGAAAAATCATACAAATTGAATAATCTTCCGAGAAAAAATACATGCTGCCGACGGGACATGCCGACGGGACAGCATGTATTTTTTCTCGGAAGATTATTCAATTTGTATGATTTTTCAGATAATAATTATTGCTTATAATAATTTGTTTAATATTTGTGCTATGCATAAAAAAATCTTGTCTTGTAAACATTAGTTTAATCATTTAAAAAAAATTATTACATGCATAGTTTATGATAAAGTGACTGCATTTTAGCAATACGCATTTAATTTTGTATTGTACCCGAAGTAGTAGATACTCTCAGTATCGCCCTAGTAAAGACCACCATTAGGAATCGAAACATTGCTTGAAATGGCTTTCGCCATGTTTGGTTACCAGATTCGAATAACCAGGTACTTTCCAATCTTTCTCTTCATCATCTTCTTGCCTTTCCCACTATCTTTATGGTAGTTAGGACTCTTGTGCGGTATTCACTTATTTACATAGTTTTGTAATTTTTTAAATGGTTATTCGTATTTCTGTATACTTGTTTTTCCTCAGTTGACACATTTTTTATTTCTTTTTGTTTTAAATATATTTTTCACTATACAATTTCACTAGTACTAATTATTTATTTACTCACATATTTTTTTTCAAATTGTTATTCTTTATCTTTCTTAACATGTTTTTTTAATTCTATACTTATCTTTAATATATTTGTTTCCACCATACAGTTTCACTACATCTGTGAAACACTAATTATTTACATAGTTGAAGTGTACCCGGTGTTAATCATGATTTTTTTTACAGTTATGAAGTTGTGAATTCTTGAATGTCGTTTGGGTGCCATGATTAATTTGACAGCGAAATTAATGCCTTGTGACGACTATTACTATATTTAAACAACAATAATACATAATTTAATTTTTTTTTTTTCAAACATTTATTTTTTCAAAATATATCTAAATAATACAGTTCTTAAGTAGGTACCTACTTGTGTCTTCCATTTTGAAAATATTCTATCCAAACAAACCTTCTTCATTCGAATATGTAATCTGTGGCTAACCACAGTGGTATATCTATGGGGTAACCTCAATACAACATGGCGGGTTCAATGTTTTTCATACTAATTTTAAAAAGCTACGGAAACAGTTTTACATATTGGATTTCATTCAAACTACTTTCTAAATCTTCACGGCACTAATAAGAACAAACTTTGATATTTTCAGCTAAACCGGTCAAGTAATTTTCGAGAAAATCAAGGACAGACAGACAAACATTCATAGTTAAATGGAAACATATGTATTTGTTTTTACTAAGCATTTTTTTCATTTCACAATAGAAAATGTAACAAACTAATACTAAATCAAAATATGAACTCGCAATGTTAAAATACTAACAGGATAAAATTGAATACTTCGCCTCTGATAAATTAAAGTTTTTTTAAAAAATTATTTTTGGTGGGTATCAAAAGTAAAAGCTCTTCTTCTGAGCACTTAATACCAATATGATATTTTCAGCATTTCACACCAGTCAATTTATAACAGATGTGCTCCTTCGATGAGCTTTAAAGCTGTCTCTTTTGAACCATTAACACCGCGAGATAACGCACTTGAACATCTTCAATAATTATTACTAAAAGCACAGTATCATTTAGACTTGTGTCAAAAGGCTTGAGCTTAAATGTTGATGCGTTTTTACTGTTTTTAAAACTGGTAACCAGAATAAAAAGACCGACTAATTTTATAGCGATAAAGTATTTCTACGAGTTCATCCTTGAGTAAATTTGTCTCAAAAATCTCCCCAAAATTATTTTCAGTATTAGTATTAAATCTAAATGAAACGCAATGCGCACTCACAGATGGCGCTAATTTAAAAAATACTCTCAGCACGTAATGCTATTAAATATTGAAAACAATTATTTGTTGGCGGATGTACACACCGGAATATGAAATGGATTAACATTTTACTGTAAATTTAAAACTCAAGTCCTCCAAGAAACTTGTAAAAATACAATATATTATTGTAAAACTAATATATATAGTATTTTTATAAAGTTTCCTGAAGGATAATAATGTAAAATAACAAGTTATTTTATTTCATATTCCGTATGTACCTACAAACGCCAATAAAAAATTCGTGTCAATATTTATAGCATTAAGTGTTAAAAGCTTTTGTGTCTAAAATATTTTAATTACTACCATCTATAAGCACGTAACATATTTCATTTTACCTTAAGGAACAAAACCTTTGTCGTATTATTTTGTTTCTATGTTAGAATGACGAAAATAAATCATAATAAAGAATTTTTGTTTTGTTTCAGACCGAGAGGTTTATAATAAAAACTCTATAAATACCGCATACAGAAAATGTACGGTTTTTCTAATTATAATTTTTTGAAGAAACCATAATATTTTATTCAACGTTATGAAAGCATTATACAAGTACGTTTATCGTAAACATTCCGCCAAGTCCAATTGGAAAAAGGTGAAGTTTAAAAATAATCTTGCATCTGAATTTTAATAATTAAAAAAATGTAATTTAGGATGTGATGTGATCCTACGTAACATTCTAAAATAAAAATAAATCGTATTTATTATTTTCAGTTCATGTACTTAAAAAAATTAATGCCGCAGTTGGTGGTGTAATAATGGTCACCATAGTTGCCTTCTTATCAGTTCGGGGTTCGATTATCGCCGGTGGCAATTTTTTTTAAGTACATGTTTTTCAAATATATAAAAAAAAAATTCTAATTATAATAAAAAAAAATATGTCGCATTTTTTCACGGGTTTCCACTAGTCAAATAATAAAACAATGGAATTTCACTATACGGTTCGATAATTTTTTTTTTGTCATCCTAAATTAATACACACATTGTTTACTTTCATTTTTATTATTTTATTTAAATTAAAAAAATTGTAATTAGTTCTACAAATTAAACTTGAACACAATACAAACAAAAATTTACTTTGAAATTGAAGTTTTCGGATACCTTAAATATAATAAAAGTGAATAATATAATAATACTATACAATTAGAGGATAATATTGACAGGTCTTGAAATTGAAGTATGATATCGATGAAGATGGAACTGGTCTCATTAGCTCAGTCGGTAGAGCAGTTGTCCCGGTAAGATCCCGATCCTGTATTCGATTCCCAGATGCGACTGATACCTTTTTATTTTGAGTGGTTTTTTTCAGTTTTGTTTTTCATTTAAGATTTGTTAATATTTGTTATCTTCTTCATTGATTAAAAATTACAATGGGGTTTATAAGCATTAATAAGTTATTAAAAAAAATTGATTAAAAATATGTATTTTTACTTGATTTATAAATCTTCATAGCTAAATGGGTGTTAAAAGATTAAGAAAGGGACGCTTAGATGGTTTGGGCATGTGGAGCGAATGTACGAAGAAAGGAGTGAGAGAAGAATGTATGACGCGAATGTATGACGCGAATGTGGATGAAAGAAGAAGCCGGGGACGCCCGAGGAAGACATGGCACGATCACATGAATTAAATACTTGAGTCGGGCCATGTCAGAAGTCGGAATAATAGAAGAGAATGTATGAGACGATGTATGAATGCGAATGAAGCAAGAAGTGTATGCCAAGATCGAGTTTGGCGGTCCGTCCTCTCTGCCTACCCCTGCAGAAAACGGCGTGATGGTTAGTTAGTTAGTTAGTTAGTTATTAAATGGGTGTTAAAAATGTCTATCCAAAGGATATGGTTAGCTTCTAATTTCTTTATCATATTAAAACTTCTCTGAAATAATCTTCTACTCAAATTGTTGATTCTAGCTCGAAATTTAAGTTGGAAGGATGGAAGTGAAATTTGAATTCAACCCCCTTAATTTCAATTAAATTCAGAGGGTTAAAAGCGTTAAAATAGCCATGGAAAGATACGTCTCGGAGGGTGGATTTAATGGGATGCTGTCAGGATGTCGTCAATCAAATGGAATAAAATTTACCACCCTCGAGGAAAGCCTAAGGAAGGATTAAATGCTGTAGGTTTTACGGGCGTCCTGCGGGTGGATAGTCTTAAAACAAATGTTTTTTTACGTCTTGAAAACGTTTTTTCCTCATATCTACTCTCAAACTATGTGATAACCTACGTGGTCTATCAATGAGCTCAAATGGCACTGGAATCAGGGGTTAGGAATTCAAAAGAGAATTTAAATTTAATAAAACATAAATGATTTAATAATGAACCTCTGACTTAGGGAGAAACTTTTAATATTAATCTGGAGATAAATAAAAATAAAAAAAACCCATGAATCGGAATACTTATTAAAAGTGATACAAAGTCATTAAAAAAAGTACGAAAAAAATAAAATAAAAAATTGCCCGAAAACCTAATCTAACATAACCTAAGCAATTCATCTTCTTCTTTAATTATAAAAATGTATTAATTAGGTTAGGTTTTCGGGCTATTTTCTTCTATTTTTTTCATACTTTTAATGACTTTATACTACTTTTAAAAAGTGTGCCGATTCCTACGTATGATGAATTATCCGGTCACCGCTTACATTACTACTCCTTCCCATCTTCATGTATTTCTGCCTCACAGCAACGTGGTATGTAGGTGCCGTTGTTCCACTTGCTCGTGTAGTAGAACTCTTGTACTGTATTCACATTTACAAAAAACAGCTTTTCCTTGGCAGGATTTTGTTAGTTAGAGGCTATTAAGAGCGACAAAACATTAGCTGAAAATCACAAATGAAAGCTTTTTATGGGAAGGTGCTATTAGTGGAAATATCTATTTTTATTATTGTGTGTTTCGAGCAGATCCAATGTTTTTGTCGCCTTTTAGATAACATAATTCCCTTTGCTTCTTGCGACTCGAGTATCTTCGCGACTACCGCAATACATCGGCAAGGTGATTCGTACACAGGAACACATCGCCGACATTTTGTTGACTTGTCGGCGACGCGTCTCCGGCGACCAGTTTGCCGAGGTCTTCGCCATTCAAGCCGCTGAAACTTTGTAAACCTATGTTCGTTCCAAAATGCGACATCACTTATATTTTTGTGATTTTTTTAATCGTTATGCGAGTGCTTTAGATCAAAGCTAAGATTAATCTTTGTAAAATATTTATCTTTGTCTCTAGGCAAATGTAATCATATTTTTATATTTACTTTTACGTGGATTATAAAACTTCCTTATTATATTATCTTTGCTTTTTTAATTCATCCTTTCTTTCTCTATTTTTTATTACTATTATCATTTATAGAATTAAACTTACAAATACATCATTTTTTAATCTTCTTTTTAAAAACCCAAAGGAAATTTTCTTTACTCAATTTAACCTTATTGTATAATTTATGCTTGTTTTAGTTACCCTATGTAAGAAAGACATGTATAAAAACCCAAATTAGCTTGAAACAAAACGAAGATGTTGTGTTTTTTTATTTATTTAATGTATCTATTTTTTACTTAACCCCCAAGGATTTTTTTTGTGTTTCAATGTCTGTTCGAATTCTTACAATGGGTACTTTGGAAAAAATGCAAAAAATTACAGGATACTCGCAAAAATTTGCTTCTTAATAAAATGTGTGAATTGGAAGAAAAAATATGTTCTTTTTGACAACAGGAACGATTTTTTGTCGTTATATTAATTTTAGATTTTTTTTCAATTTTCTGCACGCCACTACAGTAATGTCAACTAAATTGGCGACCTGTACTAATCTGAAGATGCGTTAAATATTCTTCTCAAATACATTTGTGAAAGTCTGACAATATTAAAAATAGTTTTACCGAAGAACACTTTGATACGGTCCATAATAAAATTTGGTTTCCCGAAATAGAGGTCATCAATTCTTAAGCACCGATAAAGCGGCTTTGAATAGTTGCCACGGAGGCAATTAGTTTTGCGGGTCCGTGATGTATTTGAGTAAACGAGTCAATCCCCGTTCACGCAATTATTTGGCGCAGCTGTCACTGGTCACTGGTCACTGGTGTCGCTTTCATGTTTATTCGTGGAGCTGTAACAAGCGCGACTCTAATTTGTTAGGACGTCTCTCATATTCCCCAGTGGCGTGCGGTGGTGTTAATTTTGTTTCTTGAAAGGTTTCAAAATATTTATACGCTAGTCTTAATTAGGAATAGACATGAGAATTTTTTTTTAAAATATTTTTTAATGAAGTATCCGTATTTTAGTGGATGGTGGTTCTAGAACGCCATTAAAATAAATGAGTGAAAACATAAGTATCACGAGGAGGAAGGAATACTTGTACAAGACACATAGTATTATTTGCAAAAGGAATGGTAGAGTTTCTGTATATATTCACGAAAAGCGAAGATATGAGTGAGCAGGTATTTAACGTAGTGCTAAAACGGTAGTTTACTTAATTAAGTGATTTGATATTTGTGTCCTGAATATCCCAACCTCTTGGGGAGTGAACTTTTTCGAACAAATCATAATCTAAGGAGTTTTTTTTGGACAAATTTTATACACACAATCCCTAATCTTCTCAAAATAAAATAATATATACATTTATTAAATTCAAACGAATTAGATGAAAATTCGCCATTTTAAGGGTTCGTAAACGATTAGAGATGAACTACAAAAGCCTTATTATAATTACTGAGACGTAAAATTACGGCCAAACTCCCCAGAGAGCATTTTTTTCTGGCCGTAATATGACGTCCAAACTCGGCAAGAGGTCAAGGGTGCCTTATTATTCAAGGAATGAAGGCGGCTATGTTGCCAAATTTGGTATCTCGGTCTTCAGCCGAAAAAAAAGCTCCATCATTTATAGTGTATATAATAAGCATGTGAATGAAACAAGGATTCTGTGTCAATACAAAACTGTGTGATGTTTCGTGCTCTCTGTATTCCTCCTGTACGTAAGTTGATTTAAATTATTATAAACAATATATTTGCATTCCAAGCTACAAAAATAGCGTCAAAGGTGTTGAACTACAGGGTCCATGGTAAGTAAGCACTTCGAATCGCATTCTCAGTAGTTTTGGCATTGGAATCGACAAATTAATGCGGTTATTAAATAGTTAAATACCTCTGGGTGTAAGCTAACAACGTTGCACAAATACCAGCCCAACTGGAGACAGAGGCGTACCGATTATTCGGGCAGCCTGTGTGATCCGAGAATTTCTTAATTTTACTTTGCAGTTGGCAAACTTCGAAACAAATGTATTTTTACATCACTTAGATTATGCGCTCATGTTACTAAATTGTAAAAAAATTATCCCTTGCTGTTTTACTACAGCTTTTAGTAAAAAGCAATCAAAAGCTGAGTATTTATTTTCCCTTAGCAACAGATTTCCCAATTATAACCCAACAGATAAATAAGCTATATGTAATAAAACTCCAAAATTATTTAAATAAAATAATTAGGTTAAATGAAAAAAAAAACTTTTTTAATACTTTAATGTACTAACCAATACAGAGGTTATGACTTTGACTTAATGAGAAAACACGTGGTCGTAACTTTGACATATCGATGGTGTCAAACCATGCAAATAGCGGAAGATTAAACCATGCAAATAGATATCACGAAAATTTTGCTTGTCGCATTGGTGCCACCGAGATTGAAGTTGTACCAAGATACTTTGCTATTGCTTTCGTTTGATTCTTCTCATTAAATCGCCCAAATCGACACCTCAGCTCCATTTATGTTTTCAATGGTTACATTCTTCGAAAGGAATCGAACCCTCCCAATCATCAGATTTATACCTATTTTCGCTAACCCGACTCGGCATGGGAACTCCTTCATGTGAAACAGGTATAACAAAAAAAATCGCAAAATTTTTTGTTTTCGTGATAAATAAAGGAAAAAAATCACCAAATCACCAAATATTCCATTTACGAAATATGATAGCCCTATGGAAAATTACCCTCTTTCGCATTTGACTTTGCTTTTTATTAGTTCGCATACTTTTTTCAACGTCGTAAGTGCAAAAATAAGCATGACGTGATTTTTCACAAAAAATTGCGCTATACAAATCATCCAATAATAATTATCATTATTATTATTATTATTATTATTATTATTATTATTATTATTATTATTATTTATTATTATTATTATTATTATTATTATTATTATTATTATTATTATTATTATTATTATTATTATTATTATTATTATTATTATTATTATTATTATTATTATTATTATTATTATTATTATTATTATTATTATTTTTATTATTATTATTATTATTATTATTATTATTATTATTATTATTATTATTATTATTATTATTATTATTATTATTATTATTATTATTATTATTATTATTATTATTATTATTATTATTATTATTATTATTATTATTATTATTATTATTATGTTTTGGATCAGGATGGTTCAGAATACCGTTATTTTTTTTTTAAATAATATATTTTTATTAGCGGCTATATAAGTAAATAAGTGGAAATAATAATAAATAACACAGACATAACCACTGTACAAGAAGAAGAAATGAAATAAGACTTCCCTTTAGGAGGAAACCAAATCGCAAAACTCATTACCATATAGTCATGAAGATCTTCCAAGAAATACCGGCCAATATAAAAGAAAATTAAAATGTTTTAAAATTTAAGAAGGAACTGACGAAATACGTATAGTGCACTTAATTCTTAATTGTATGTAGATATGTTCATATTAGAATACATTTAAGTTTATGCATGTATTGTCTAGGATGCAATTGTGTTCGTTAATAACTTTGTAATCATTATAAATATAATAATATGGGATTAAAAACGGAGAATAATATTGACAAAATCTTGAATTTGAAATCTGATATCGATGAAGATGACGTAAATTGAACTGGTCTCATTAGCTAAGTTAGTAAAGCGGTTGCCCGGATATGCAAATATCCTGGGTTCGAGTCCCAGATGTGACAGAAATCTTTTTATTTTCATGTTTCATTTAGGTTATGTTAATATTATTTTCTACAATGATTAAATATTAAAATGAGGTTTTTAAATCTCAATAAAAAATTATTAATAATTAAAAATAAATATGTTTGAAGAAAACAGTTGAAAACACAAAAAGGTTTTACATTTTGTACACGATTAGATCTTTTTATGTTTTTTCTTAGTCCTTCTTACTAGGGGGTCCTATACTGAGGTTGACTACAGTTATTTAATTTCACGTCATCTAATTAGGTGCGTCTTCTATATTGTTTTTAGTTCTATTTATAAGGTAATTTGATCGACATCTTTCAGACTTTAATTCTTGACTTATACTCATAAAACATTTTTATTTGATTTATGTCAGGGGAAAGGATGTTGTGCAGTTTTATTACAAAATATATTAAATAGTTTCTTTTTCCGAAAGTAGTTTTACAACATGGAAAGTTTTTTGTTATTTTGATTCGATCTAGTGTCATGAATACGTGATCTAGTGGGGGATCCGTATTATTTAATTGTTTCAATAGTGTGTTTTGGCAAATATTTGTAGTAAATTTGATACCTACCTGGCTATTTCGATCTGACCACTAAAAATAGCTAAAGCCATTTCAAGCAACCCTTCGATTCAGAAATAATATCGCCTCTCACCAGAGCAATTCCGAAATTCTTCCACCATTGCTTTTGTCCCCTAACACTATGTTACAATTTAAAACATTTTATTTTTATTTTGCTCTCTATTTTTGTTTTAGCTCTGGGGCCAGAACAAATTTGTCGCTACGCCATTGAGCCAGGTTGATAATATTATCTCCTGCTTGAAGTAGAATACAGTTCACAGTGTCGGTAGTCGGTATCGAAGCTCGACAGAATGTTATAGACAAGACATGACATTCAGTATTCAACTATTTCCGCCATGGACAGCATATCAGAATACTTGAAATATTCAGGACATCGGTAGTTCCCCAGATACCCGCAATTCTATTAATTACTCGTGATATCTTCAGGTTATAATAATAACATCGATATTACATTGCGCTATTTAGTGATATTTTCTATCGAATGATCTTTACGTTTTCAGTTTCTGTGCTTCAACTTACACTTGAATATTATTTATGTTCACCGTTCCTAAAACAATTAGTTTAATGACTAACGTATTTATGAAATGGAATTATCTAGTGATGTATGACTTGGAATGAAACTAAAAACTATACTGTGACTTGTACAGACAGGTTTTCGCTCCTGTCGGAGGATTACTTTTGTTTTTTTTGTACTTAAATTTTTAATTCTCGTTGTTTCAGTGCCGAAAGATCTACTGCTTATAAAATATGAATAAAAATTTTGAAACAGGTTTACAGAATATTCGAGTACAATTTTATCTAGAGAAGTACCTAAGTTTATTGGAAATTTAATATTAGTAACTTTATAGGTAAGTGATAGTGGTTCTGGAATAGGTGATAGTCAAAATTTAGGGTACATTATTCCGAATAAAACCATTTTTTAACAGTGGTACGACGAGACAATTTATAAATAGTTTGAGAAGAAGTATGTTTCGTAATACTTTAAAGTATCCTTCAGTTTAACCAATGACAAAAAAAAAGTTTATAAAATCAATTCAAATGTGTGAATTTTTTACATTGGGGGGATTCACTTCGTAAATTTCGAACGAAGTCGCTCACTGCTTATGTAAGTGGCGAAAAATTTGAAATTCCCGCTTAACACCGGCCGCATATTTCGATTTACGAAAAAAAATCATCAAAATGCGTGTTTTATTTTATTTTGTAAAGCTCTGGCATAAATATTAAAATGTTTCTTTTTTAATTCTAAAAAACTTAATTTGTAACAATATGCCAAAATCCGACAAAAAAGGTTCTTTAGATTTTACTCATTAAATATTTTTTTAGGGCTGATATAAATGCTCACCGCAAAAATGCCACGTTAAACCGAAGGCCAAGGAGTGTTCTATTTGCAGTATTTAATTAAATCATCTATGATTTTTCTACGCTATCAAATTCTTAATCCAAAAACACATAGTTTTGCATTACTTCCCGTTGCATCGCCTTAAATTACTCCGTAATGCTGTATATAAATCGACATTTTAATTAGTAAATTATTGAAATCTATTTTGGCAACTTTACAGGAGAAATAAAACCTGGCTATTTTTTTAAACTAGTACGAATTTTAATACACTTTTAGACTGCTTTTGTTGAAAGTATTATTAATTCAAGTTTGGAGAATATTATTCTTATCACGCAATACATATTTAAGAATTTACTTAAACATTTTATCAAAATGTGAATGGTATGCATAAAATAAATTAAAATTCAAAATTCACAGGAAACGAAATAGATAAATGGTTACATAACAAAAGTAATATTTTTTAATGATTTACATAACGCCATTTTTTTGTGAAAAAAATACTCCAAGGGCGCAGTACAAATATTTTTCCAGTGTTTATTACCAGGTGTGGATAATATTCTATAACAAATTATGGCCAACAGATTGCTTCCACCAGTTCATCGATCAACAATACAAATGCATTAAGCCAATGAACACGATGCTGCGTTAAAATATACATGTATGTCATATTATGTAGATGCAGGTATAAAATATTACATAGGACTATACTTACCAGGCAGGTCACTTCAGAGAATTTTAGATACCATTTTGCAAGTAGAGAACATAACATTATATGTTATCGAAGATGCTATTTAACCCTAGTATTTATTTTAATTATTTGCGGTTCATTCTTAGGAAAGGAAAAGCTAATTTTTTGATGGTCAGAAACAGATTGAGGCGTAAGACTTCGAATAATATTAATCCAATAAGATAAGTTGTAATTAGGATATATATAAGGAATACAAGAATGATACTGGAATGGAACCAAAGGGATGGAACTGCTTTACTGACTATAATCAATGCGTTTTTTTGACTGGTCGTGGCTAAGTTGGCATCGCGTCTGGGTCCCACCCAAGCGTCGTGAGTTCAATTTTTCGGCTGGCTAAGTCCTCCATCACTACACAAGCAACATCTTCCGTTTACTGTGATGGTAGTATGAGATTTCAAACGTAGTCAGGTTATTCGTAACGCTGGAATGTTTCTCTTTCTTTAAAAGAAAAAATACGTTTCGTTGGTGGGTAGGAATTAACATTAAAGTTCGATCCACGTATTCCAAGCACCGCCCAGTGCAGACACGTAAAGTGCCAGGCACGACAAAATTAGTTGCGTACATTATCTATGAACGTCTCAAATTATCTGGTATACACAACTGTTTTTTCTCTGTACTATTCTTCACATCTCTTTATACTTAATTATTATACTTTTTTCTAGATACATTATATTACCATACTATGTCAATACTAGCTTTTTCCCTTATATTTTTTATATTGGCACTTAATAATAATAATACTTGTATGATTTGTATAGTGCCGTTTTTGTAAAAAATCACCTCAAGGGCGCTGTACAAATACTACTTGTTAGGGTTTATCTTATTATGTACATATACAGAAAAAATACCCACCTGGTAGGTAACTCCAGATTAAAAAGTTAAATTACAATGTTTTGGGCTGAGATGATGTGACTTTGCACGCACAGGACACATACTCGTATATAAGAAAACACTGTACATTGCATGACATTGAAGTTACTCTTTAAATCTTATTTGTCATCGAAATTATATTTATTAGAAGGTTATTGGCAAAAGAAGAGTAGTTATTTATTTGAGACTTTTGATAATAATTATTTACATTTAATATTATAATTATTTGTTTATTAGGCATGATATTTAATGCTGTAGAAATGAGATATCTGAGACGAATGTGTCGTAAAACCATGTATGATCGTGTGAAAAATGTTGAGATTCGTAATGAATGCAAGCGTAGTGAGCAAGATTAAGAAAGGGACGCTTAGATGGTTTGGGCACCTAGAGCGAATGAATGAAGAAAGGAGTGTAAGGAGAATATATGACGCGAATGTGAATGGAAAAAGAAGCCGGGGACGTCCAAGGAAGACGTGGCAAGATCAAGTGAATCAAATACTTGAGTCGGGCCATGTCAGAAGTCGGAATAACAGAAGAGAATGTATGAGACGTTGTATGAAAGCGAATGAAGCAAGAAGTGTATGCCAAGATCGAGTTGTTTGGCGGTCCGTCCTCTCTGCCTACCCCTGCGGGGAAACGGCGTGATGGTTGGTTACTTAGTTAGTTAGGTATGCAACTGAACCATTCATGGATATGTCTTTCCGGAGAGATGAGTTTTGAGTTTTGCTCTGAATTCTGTCGAGTCTTTAATCAATCTTAGATCGTATGGCAGTTTATTTCAGGCTTTATGATCTGACACGCTGAAAGCTCGCTCACCAAACTTTATTTGAACTAAACTTGTCAATTCTTGAGATTTGTTCCTAGTTGGGCAGTCAAAGCTTTCTTACATTTTATTGTTTAATAATGCGTGTTTCAAATAAATAAATAAATGTAATGTGAATGCTCTCTTTTTTGCTGTGCCTGCCACTGTACGTGTCTGCACTACACGGTGCCGGAGAAGTGAATAGACCTTAATACGTATTTGATGAAATGGTTCTCTCAGGAAATATGCAAAATAATAAAAGCAGTACAAATTTTTAAAAAAAAAGAACAATATTCGTTTAAAAATAACACGAAGTTAAGCGAGAGATTTAGTAGGAAAAATGGTATTCGCCATTGTATTTGAATTTTTTTTTAATATGTTGTACAAAAATATTTTTTGTATTCTGTAGTAATTGTATTATGCTAAAATGGACAATTTGAACTGAGAAAAAACAATAGCTTGACATGATTTGAATAAAAACGTTTTTTTGTGTTTTGATTAAAAATCCTTAACAGTTTCAAAATTTAAAAAAAATGATTTGACTTGTAAATAAAAATTGAATTACTTAAATTATTTGATCCTTTGAAAAATGAACTGTATTTAAAATCGCTAAGGTTCCACGTGTCAACTTAATTATATCAAATGTCAGTAGCATAATTACATTTTAAGGGAATTAATATCAATTTGCTATATTAACGTTCGCGTTTTGATACTTTTACTGGTACTTTGACAAACAGAAAGCAGAATTTAAAAGCGTATTACCTTTCTTAACCGTTCTAAGGTTTTTCTTGGATAGAACAACGACTTAATGAAAATATTTAGTTGTTTAATAATATAGAGCAATGTTTTTTGTAATAAGGTCTAGACAGCGTTTTATACTTAGCCAAATAACCCATGGGACCTTGAAGACGAATTAATAAGTAATATTTTGTTCGTGTCGAAAGAGGAGGATTTTAGAAAACTAACAGTTTTGCGAAACAAAGCCATGAGAATAATTTTAGGACGAAAAAAAAATATCTCTAATTAAAAAAAATGCTAAGGCATCTAAACATATTGTCTTTTAAGCAAATGGTATACTTTAATGTAATAGTTTTTCTCTTTAAAATGTTTAACGAACAACACAATTCTGAATTCTTAAGAAAAATCCATAAACATTAACACAGACAGAAGAAATGAAATGAGAGTTTCCTTTCAAAAAAAAAAAAACAAAATCCCAAAACCCATTACAACATTGAGCCAAAAAAAAAAAACAAAATCCCAAAACCCATTACAACATTGAGCCAAAAAAAAAACAAAATCCCAAAACCCATTACAACATTGAGCCAAAAAAAAAACGTTAATATTTATTAAAAGCTTCTTACGCTTTTTAAGGTAATTTTATAGATATTTTCGAGTCCAAAAATTAATTTTATGAATACTTTCCAGTCCTAAAAATTAATACCAATAATTCAATAAATACCACCTCTTCTTGTGCCACCAATCATCTAATAAACGTAACATCAATAGAAAAGGAGAAACAAATAACCATGTAAAACTATCATCTCTATAAATATTTTTTTCTAAAACTGTGTTAATTTGAAGCGACCTGCCAGGTAAGTATGTTTTTCTGTATCTGTTTGTACATAATTATTTAAGAAATATTTGTACAGCGCCCTTGAGGTTATTTTTCACCAAAACGGCGCTATACAAATCATCCAACTATTATTATTATCTTTCAAGAAATACTGGCCAGTTAATAAGTTCAAATTTTAATGTCAAAATTTGTAATTTTTAATCTATATCGTGAGTTGAATTGTAATTTTTGTTTGTTTTTAAGACATGTTAGAATACATGTAACCGATGTACATGTGTTCTATTTTAAGTGAAATAAATGAATTAATTAATCATATTGAAACATGACCTTCTTTCAACCTACCACTCAATAATTGTCCACTTTTAACTAATGACTTACAATTACCATTGGCTGAAACCTCACTTTATTATATACCACACAAGTCACTTTACTGCTCGGAGCCAGTGAGACTATGGCATACCAATTTTTAATTCCCTGTGAGACTGTAGGTAGTGGTATTTCTTTACCTACATTTAATATTTTCCTAATAGCTAGAGTGCTAAGATTGAAAAATACGCCGTTATTGATGTTGTTGAAGCCGAAAATGATTTTTTTCAAGGTTGGTAGTGGGTCAGTGCCCCAGCTACCATCTAAATCTTCAAACAAAAAATTGAAATATTGAAAAAAAAATCATTTTCGTAGCATAGTTTTTTAAAAAGATACCTACATCACTAAATAATAATGACCTTTTTATTGTCAATACTTCTAAAACTCAGGGCTCAACATTCCATAACCCGAAAAGGTTTCAAAACTGTCTACCAATTATCAACTAATTTCATGGGATTCTTATTTTGCTATGAAGAACAGTGCATATATTATATTAGCAAGAAAAATTAGATTACATCATTTTCTAAAAAAATATCGCGCTTCAATAGAAATTCCATTTCCAAAACTTCTGGCGACCCGCCTAAAATCGGCTCGTGTTAAACAAGTTTGGAATTTCCCCTAAAGACCAAGTACCTTTAATGGGGTAGAAAAATGCCGTAGGTAATTTTAAAAGGTCGACCTAAAAATTAAGAATGTTGAATCGTTAGTTCCGCTCTCAGGCCACCGTTCAGCAAAATTACAGAAATAATTGATAAGACAAATTAATTTCCTGAGTACGCGATAAGAAGGACATTATAAAAAGAGACAATGTGAATCGGAAATCCTGTTTTCATGCGGTTTGCTTAGTGGTTTTGGATTAGAAAAGACTAACCTTGTAACAAAAGTGAAAGCCTTAAAATG
>JAHDVE020009808.1:0-78879 GCA_022606495.2 Halesus radiatus | reverse complement strand
CAGTACTAAGTCATATTACTTGTAAGGTTTTTCCCCTGAATAATATCGAAGTAAATAAAAAAAAACCCAAGGTGATTAGAATACTAGAATTACTAAAACGACCTAATAACAAATGTAATTAAGATAATTGATTTAAACTTTAAACCCTTGTAGTCCACCCCTCTTCCCCTCCCCCATATGTTGTGTATAAAAAACCATAGATTTAGAATAATTTGTACCAGTCTGAAGATGGCCCTAACGAGCTGAAACCCGGTTACGGTCAAATAAAAATTAAAGTGGAAAAAAGTTTTATATTTGTTTTATTATAATATACTATAATGGAATTCCACCATGTATTAACAGTTTCAAAAATAGAAATATGAATAAATACACTTCCAAAACAAAGTATATTCAGTTTGATTGTAAGAAATCTCTAATTTTTAAATATTTATTTGATTACCTTGTAAATATTATCAGTTGGTTCTATTTCTAAATACTTAGTGTTTACCATTTAATTCATATGTATTTATAGTACGATATTATCAGTAAATTCTATTTCTAAATACTTAATATTTAACATTAATTTGATATGTATTATAGTACGATATTATCAGTAAGTTCTATTTCTAAATACTTAATATTTAACATTAATTTGATATGTATTATAGTACAATATTATCAGTAAGTTCTATTTCTAAATAATTAATATTTAACATTAATTTGATATGTATTATAGTACGATATTATCAGTAAGTTCTATTTCTAAATACTTAATATTTAACATTAATTTGATATGTATTATAGTACGATATTATCAGTAAGTTCTATTTCTAAATACTTAATATTAAACATTAATTTGATATGTATTATAGTACGATATTATCAGTAAGTTCTATTTCTAAATACTTAATATTTAACATTAATTTGATATGTATTATAGTACGATATTATCAGTAAGTTCTATTTATAAATACTTAATATTTAACATTAATTTGATATGTATTATAGTACGATATTATCAGTAAGTTCTATTTCTAAATACTTACTATTTAATATTAATTATATGTATTATAGCAATGATATTATCAGTAAGTTCTATTTCTAAATACTTAATATTAAACATTAATTTGATATGTATTATAGTACGATATTATCAGTAAGTTCTATTTCTAAATACTTAATATTTAACATTAATTTGATATGTATTATAGTACGATATTATCAGTAAGTTCTATTTCTAAATACTTAATATTAAACATTAATTTGATATGTATTATAGTACGATATTATCAGTAAGTTCTATTTCTAAATACTTAATATTAAACATTAATTTGATATGTATTATAGTACGATATTATCAGTAAGTTCTATTTCTAAATACTTAATATTAAACATTAATTTGATATGTATTATAGTACGATATTACCAGTAAGTTCTATTTCTTAATACTTAATATTTAACATTAATTTGATATGTATTATAGTACGATATTATCAGTAAGTTCTATTTCTAAATACCTAGTATTTAACAGTAATTTTATATGTATTGTAGGACTATATTATCAGTAAGTCCTATTTCTAAATACTTAGTATTTAACATTATTATAGTACGATTTCTTTTTTTTTGTATTTATGAATGGAATTAGTATTGTTTTAGAGTACAATTGTTTTAATTACATCAGTTTGTTGAACGTTTCGTCAGTGCTAATTGATTCCGCTAAATATGAATAACACGTAGTTCTTAGCCACCTATAAAAAGTAATTAACTGATCCTTGACCTTACCCTTCACATCACTTTTCAGGTAAATCGGAAAAGTGCCTTTGAAATTTAAAACCCTTATCAAGTTTTCAAGGCTTTCGGCCTGAAACGTGGGCTCAAGGGGAAGAGGCGGGCG
Source organism: Halesus radiatus (assembly GCA_022606495.2). NCBI lineage: Eukaryota > Metazoa > Arthropoda > Insecta > Trichoptera > Limnephilidae > Halesus > Halesus radiatus. Next base: position 77,006 of record JAHDVE020009808.1, on the reverse strand, counting down.
GTTGAATTATTCCACTACGAACAGAATAGTATCGGCATCCGGACATTATGAATAATTTATCTAATTTATCGACAGCCTCTGACAAAATACGACTACGTGAGTGAGCATTGATATAAATAGCAAAAGTTGGGCCTTAGCGGCATTAAAAATAATATAGTTGAAAAGTCTGACAACCATCTATAATACTTTACTTTACAATGCTAAAAGTAAAAAAAAAAAAATTGCCTAAGCTAGAATATATAGCTTACACACAATTTAATAAATTACCCAACGATATTAAAAATGCAAGCCATTGTGAAAAATCTCAAAGTAAGATTATTAAACTCTATTATTTGAAAGAATACCTTAAGAATAAATGCTCTGATGTGTTTCTGTAATAAGTATAACTATTTAATGTACCAGTGATGTGTTTCTTCATAATAAGTGTCTCTGAACACTTATATTATAATGTAACAGTGATATGTTTTTATTATAAATTCAAATTATGTGTTGTAAATGTTGTTAATGTACTGCGAATTTAATTATCTATTTTAAGTATTAATTATGTTTGTTTCTAAAAACTGTATTGCGGGTACTGTGTGTGATCCCACAATGAGTTTCGTAACTCTTTGGACTATAATGCATTATGTATTGTATACCTTTTAATAGATAAAAAAAATTATTAAAAAAATCTGTCCATCGCCAGTTTGGCTATGGCATTCTTGTTTAGATCTGAAATCTCACTAAACATGGCTAAAGTCATCAAAAATTGGCAGTCAAAAGCCTAAGCAAGAGACCTAAAAGTATGGTTTTGTGTTTGTCCACACCATAAGTCCTCCATCTGGTTCAAGGTTGTAAATATTGGACGGTATGGATGGATTGAATGAATCAAGAAAGTTGATATGGATGGGTTATTGTTACTCGAACTTGATAAAAACACTATCATTATTAACAATGAGTATATTTCTGTTGGTTAATATAAATGTTTATCAAGGTTTGAATATCTTCACGGTAAGTTAGTGAAGGCGGTTATTTAGTGAGAATTTTGTGAGAAAAGAAGGAAAAGATGAGGCTGGCGATGATATTTTTTTGCATGCGCACCGAGTAAATAATATTAACATAAAGGTTCAGTCATATACAAAATTAAATTAAAAATAGTTAAGCAAATAATAACATTAAAATTAAATACACTCTTAATCAAAACGAAAAAATGATGTTTTTATGACACTGTGTGTAATTTATAGATTAATTTGTCGATACAAAACTTAATTTTGGATTTGAAGCCAAAATACTCAGTTAAACCTAATGATCTTTTTTTCATCAAAAAGTATAGTAAATATCTAGTACGGATTAGAAGCAATTTATTTATTTTTGTTTTACATGATGAAATATAGGGCAGTAAAGGAATTGATTTTTCGCGATGTTAGAGGCACCTTTAACGATTATTTGGAAGCTAACGTTGATTTTAAAAAAGTTTTACCTGATCTGCTTAGAAAATATAATGAAATTTACAATAAATAAAAAATATTTTAATAACCATTATGGTGGGCTTTAAATTAACTTAAAAACGACAAATTTACGTTTAAAAACTAATTTTCCGTACATAATTTATAATATGTTCCCAAAAAACGTCCTTTTCTAATGTTTTGTTTTCGTATTTTTATTTACGTAATCATATTTAGCAAATATGATAATTAAAAAAAATACAATAAACTCGGAAATAATTTTATAAATTGTCTCTAGAATTATGGAAATAAATTTTTATTCATGGCCTGTACTTCATAATTTAAAACAAAAATAAATAAAATACTCCTCATACGTATTAGATATTTACTAAACCTTTAAATTAAAAAAAAAGTATATATATATATATCATTCAGTTTGGATGGATATTTTGGCCTCAAATTCAAAACTAAGTTATGTGTGAAACAGGCAGCGCAGCCGTTCCTCTTAAGGCTTGCTGGCATTTTTGTTTTTATTATTGTGACAGCTTTTTCGGCGTTCAAAGCAATTTTCAAACTTTGACTAGGCCAAATTGAGACAATTAATTTATATGGTTTTTTTACACAAACTCAATTTATATTTTATGATTTATTAATGTTTTCGGTTAAAACCGATTTACTTGGAAAATAAATTGTGATAATTAAAATTCTTTACTCTGTGTTAAACTTCTCGTTAAAATCGTTTTCCCTGCTATTTGTATTTATTATTTCAATAATAATAATAATTATCATAGATGGATGATTTGTAAAGCGCCGTTTTTTGTGAAAAATCACCTCAAGGGCGGTGTACAAATATTACTACCTATTCTTTAACTAGTTATGTACAGACAGATAAAGATAAACATACTTACCTGGCAGGTCGCTTCAGATGAATACAGTTTATAGAAATTAAAGTTTTACAGTTGCTACTTTATCCTCCTTTTCTATTAATGTTACATTTATTAGAAAATTGGTGGCACAAAAAGAGTTGGTATTTATTGAAATATTTATAAGTTTTAGGACTGGACCTTAAAAAGCGTAAGAAGCTTTTAATAGATATTAAAGAAATATATTTATTTTTCCACTTTTAGTTATTTACAGTGTTGCAGGCTGTGAACGCATTTGCGCACCGATGGGCGAACTTGTAAACTTTTTTATATTTAAAGACTTTAGGTAAACACTAACCGGCTGGCCTAGCTAAGAAATTTATGGCTGCATCTCTACAATTTATGGATACGATTGTCTGAAAAGTGAGTATAAAGTTTAGTTTTGAATTCTGTAGAGTCTTTGATAATTCTTAAGTCATGCGGCAGTTCATTCCAGGCTTTAGGTCCTGATACTCCGAAAGGACGATCACCAAACTTAGTATTATTTTTGCGCTTTGGTTTTTTCAACCTCCCGATAGCTGAAGACGCTGCTGACCTAAGGGTGGACTGCCGTGAATATGATATTTTCAGGAATACACAGTTTTGATAAATAAGCCGGAGCCATTCCGTTAAGTGACTTAAATACCATCTATCAGAGCTTGAACTGGATTCTTTTAGGACATTTGAGCCAGTGGAGATTTTCGAGATGCTCTGAAATGTGAGAATATTTAGATATGCCGGTGATAAGTATTACTGCAGCGTTGAATACTGATTGCAATTTTTTAATTTGGTATTTGGGGAGACTTGCATATATTCCGTTGCAGTAATCTAGACGTGACACAACGTACAAATTGACAAACAGTTTAGTAGTCTCTTGGCAGGTTTCTCCGTACTGCTTTGATTTGCCTCAATTGAAAGAACCCTGTACTTACAGTTCTATTATTTGAATTTTAAGGGAGAAGTCTGTATCCAGATTGACACCGATTAATTTAACACACGTCTTCGTAGTAATTTCACTTCCTTAAATATTTATTGGGGAGTTATGCTAATAATATGCTGACATCTGCTTGTGGCGGTCCAGAGAAACTCAGTCTTTGACGGATTCAGCTTCAATCTGTTTGAGGTCATCCAGCGAGTAATTGCTTCTGGACACTCAGCTATGCGAGTTTTTAGTCTGTCTATTTCTTCTGGTAAGCAGTAAAAATAAACTTGGTGGTCGTCAGCATAACAGTGGGATTGAAAACCAAACGATTCGATTATTTTCGCTACATCATTTGTGAAAAGGATGAAGAGCAGTGGGCCCAGAACGGATCCCTGGGGTACTCCAGATGAGAGGGTTGCATATTTTGATTGGTTTTGCCCCTTCTTCACTGCTGGTAAACTATTGGTTAAATACGATGTCAGCGATTGTTAGGGCGCGTATGGAACATCGGCAACAACTGTCTTAACCGAGTTCCAAATACGACGCGGATTTATATGGGATAACCCATGTAAATATCCATTTTGATTGTTTAATGTACAGTTTTATTGAAGTCACAATGGTTCCGGGACTCTTTGCCAAAATTCCATAAAATATATATAGGTCGTCAGATTTACCTAAACAGCAAAGATATAAAAAATGACTGCAACATTCATTAAAATACGTACCTTTTTTACATAATTGCATTAAAAGGTTAGAACTAAAACTAAACAATGATTACATCTTTTGTAATTACACCATTTTTTAGAGAATACGTTGGTTTTTATTTTATTATTAAATGTGGTACTATATCATTATAGTTACGGTTTTGAAATGGGGTTTAGATGAGTAGATTTCCATCTAGCACCTCTTGCAGGTACCATTAAATAAATTTGATTACAAATAAACTGTATTTAAAAAAATATGTAGAGTTTTAGAATCTAACCTTATAATATTATTTTTTTATTTACGGACCAATGTACAATTCCACAAAATATATAACACGAAATGAAATAAACAAGAGCTACAGAAAAAGAACAGCACATACATAATACAAGAATAAAGTAATGACAAAAATATACATTTGAGAAAACATTCGAATCAAAGCCTGGACACAGCTTTAGTAGAGTCCATGATTTTAGACATTCTAAATGATAATTTTCGAGTTCTAATTTCGTAAAGCCCTACAAAAATCATTCAGATTGGAACTAAAAATTTCATGACCCTGGCTTGAGTTTACAAATTTCGACATTCTTGACAGTGGAAAATGGTATCCACAATAAGGAACTCCAGTCCATTTTTTTTTATTAATGTTGACATCCAAACTTAATTTTCTATATATATATATATATATATTTAAGTTCGTTTTCATGGTTAAAAGAGTTGTTAATGTTTCAATTTTTGTTATGGCTTGTTGGGTGTGACGTCACACGAGCCAGTCGGATTAGCGGTTCAATAGGTAGTAATCGATATTGTATGGATTCCATACAAAACTTCGAGAACTTGTCTACTTCAAAAAAAATTAAATGATTTATCCCGAAAAATTAGTCATTCGGGATTCAAAATCCACAAAAAATGAAGAAAGGTCAAAAAGATTTTTTTTTAATCTCGACCACAAATCCGGAGGTTGTGGGTTCAAATCCCAGCGTGCGCATGTAAATTTGATTTAATTCATTTGCGTCGTTTTACAATTAATTGGTTAAAAATAATATATTTAGTATATTTATGGTGCGTTCCAAAGTGAAAGATACTTGAAATTTCTTTAGCCGTGTTTAGCACTTAGATCTGAATAACCCGGTACTTCTCCACCTTCCTCCTTTCCATCGCCTTCCCCACCACATACCTTTTACCCTTACAACATACCCCGATAAGTTATGTCATAGACCCATTAGCTTCGGACAGTTGGGACTCTTGCGCGGTATTCGCATAAAAAATATGCGTGTCAGGAGAATTCGTAATGCGAAAGTAAAAGGCAGGAGAATTAATCAACAAATGCAAAAATGACATGAAAAAACCCTTAACAACATCCACGATGAATAACATAATACCGATAGACTAATATATCAATATTAGGTAATATAAAAAAAGAACATGTGTGGTACAAAACTATTCCATCCTCGAACTTTCTCAGCATGTGGCTAGACTTTTTTGGATACGATTTTAACATTTAATGCTTTGAATTATGTATGAAAGGCAAATCAGAATCGCTTGCGTTAATAGCCTTTATCAGTTTTCTACGCATGCGTCAATTTTGACGCATGCGCAACATGTACAGACTTGACAAACAGTCCGTGACAGCAGTAATAAATTGAATAGGTTTGAAAAATTGACGTAACTTTAATGGCTGGAAATAAAAATAAATATATTATTCATTATAATAAATAACAGGTTTGGGGTATCATTAGAAATCCTCCGCTTTCGGAATAACTGAAAAAATAATCACCAAAGTGCCAATGACATTGTGTTGTGCAAGGATTAGATTATTACGTAGACAAATTCGTTAAAATTGGTATGAATTTTCAAGCAAAAAACGCTCCAGTAGTCGTAATAAACAAACATAATAATTTTACGGGCAAAATGAACACTGTTAACAGCGAAATTATAAGCTGTAAGCAATATTAAGAGCGGAAAAAACCTTATCTAGTTATAGTTGGGCTCAAAAACGGCACGTGTGACGTCAGAAGCAGTGGTACCAATAGAACATGGTGTTTTGGTGGTACAGTTTTTAGTTTACTTTTATATAACGATTTATAAAATCTACGTATAATTATATACAATAAAAATTATTTATTCAGAATCGGTGTTTGCTGATCTATACGAATATATATTTTTAAACCCATTATATTTTTCACTGGAGTTCCTTATTAGTCGAGCGTTTAATGAGGAAAATCAATTATTTATTTCTGAGTCTAAGGCATGTAATGTTGAACTGCATGAGTTGCAACAAAGAAGGCGAGTCAATAATAAAATTAATTATTTCAAAAATGTGAATAAGACATTTCGTACTCTTTTCTAATGTAGAAATGTTTATGGATTCTTCAATTTCAACATAGGGATAATCGCCCTTTCCTCCCCCTAATCTCCATGCAATTCCACGTAAGAAGCATAATAAAAAAACGAGTTTACCGAAATTCACTTACCAAGCTTTGAAATAATCATTTTCCCATTTGGAAAGACCGGATAGTAGGTGCCTAGTGATCGAAAGCAACCCGCCATCTCCCCGAGCTGGTCTAAAATTAGTTCTTGGCCACACTGAGAACTTAGGCGTTAACTTTTTAGGACTTTCTGCCTTTGACGCGAATGATTGATTGTTATAAACTTTAGGGTTGAAAGCAAAAATACAACAATGGCTTTTTTCTTTATTGATATAAAGGATAATGCCTTTGGCTTTGCAAAAGAAAACCTATTTGTATAAGTCAAAAATTGGTATATAAGAAACTTGTTTTTTTGTTATATTTGGGATAATAAGGGGTATTGACAGAAGGATATTCATTTAATGGAGGAGTGACGGCAGTAGTCGCAAGTAAAACGCTCTTAAAGGAATTGAAGGTCAGTTTTTTTATACATGGTGTTCGGAATCTCATGGTACAAGCGAGAAACTGGTGAGGCTTGATTAGAATCTGACTGGTGATTGGCATTCCTGATTGGAATCTTTTGAGGGGCTAAAGGGAGTGAGGAGGGGAAAGAGGTGAGAAAGAAGAAGGTTGGTAAGTATCTGGCTCTCCATATCTGATCACTAAGCACGGCTTAATCCATTTCAAGCAACGCAACGTATCGATTCTGAATGGTGGTCTTTCACCGGTGCTATTCTGAAAGTATCTACCTTGAGATGATATTTCGCTAAACAGTTATTTAGAGGAACATTTTAAAATGAATTTAATTCTGAGACACTATAAGTTTCAGTGAAATTATTTTTATAATAATTTATATTATGTTGGAATATAATATTAAAAACTTTTCAAAAGCTGCAATATCTTAAAAATCTTCAAAATAAAAATGATAGATTCAAAACATCATTCCCGTGGAGAGCCTTAGCGTAAACCCTTTCAAAGTTTACAACTCCTTCCAAGTGGAGGTTTATGCGGTAGATAGTTTGTTGTGGAGAGAAATAAGGCTGTGACCTCTATAGAATTTAACCGAGAGTCTACCTCCTAGTTGTACCGAGAATTGTACTATGTAGTAGTAATCATAAAAATCCGGAAAAGCCGGTTAGGACATAAATACTCCAAAGTGTAAACCGAAGCCTTTAAGTATGTTGGTGGCACGCGAGAATATCGATTTTTGGGTGAAAAATGCTTTGGGATTAGTCTAAATTAGGTCAAACTATGGCCCAAAACGAAATTTACACTGTTGTACATCTCTTCACTATTGATCTCTGAAATTAAAGAGTATGATAGCGTTACCTTCTTCTTTTCTGCGTCTTTTTGGTTTCATGTTTCATTTTGAGAGTTGTTAATATTATCTTCAATGATTAAAAAAATTATAATTCTACAATAAAAATAATATTCACAGTCCACAATCCAATACAAAAACTTTTCAAATCCAATCAACTTTTTTTAATGTATTGTTTAGAACTAATTATGGAAGAATTTTTTTCCATCTGGATTTTCGTCGTAGGTTAGGTGAGGTTAGGTTATATTATTTTTACATAATTTTTTTTTTTAATCTACGATTTAAATATAATAACAATTAATTAATTGAACATCTCAAGCGTTCCGTGATTCTAACATTTACATTACGGGATCTCTTACCTATGTAGGATGAAATACAGTCGTTGCAACAAACATAGTTTGTAAATGTATGAGTGACTTAATTTATGATCCCCATCTTTATCAGTGCGAAACGCGGGATAAGTTTATTCTGTTATTATTATTAGTTTATTATGCAGGTAAGTTTGTTCTGTTAAGTGTAGAATAGTAGGATACGTACAATATTCCACGCCATTGAAGGGATTGTTTGAAAAATTTATCATTATTTGTAGATGTATCGAATAAAAAAATATTATTGGAAATGATTTGAAGTTATTATCAAAAATTTGGTCAATTGAGTGGCAATTTATCAATAGTGAATCCATTTAGAGCTTTTCGTTTGATTTTTACTAATACAATTTTGAAATAATCCGCTGATAGAGGGATTTTGGGTTTGGATTTCGAACCGGTAAAAGGAATTCAGTAACATGGAAAACTATCCAATAAAGGTATTGCAAGTAATAGTTTAATTTCAATAATGAACAATAAAGATGTGTAAGCAAATACATTGTAATTTATGCCACACATTTACGTTTAACGATATGAGGTAGGGCCTTCAATCCATTAGTGTTTATGTTAACGTACTACGAAGTGAAGGCTCGGTGTTTTGTATGGGGCAAACTCGTTACGATATAGTAAATTTTGCCACGTATTGTGTAATTTTTTTAAAAATAATTTATTGGAAACACAAAGATTTGATGAAGCGAACCCAATTGATTAATGATTTATTTTTGCGTGAGATTAAAAAAAAGGCTTCAATAAGGAAGAACGTTCGTTTCCGTATATTATTAGTAGGTAGGTAGGTATCATCGTTTTTAGGTTTGGTTTAACTACCGTATTATCTCCGAGGGATCTTGCAATTCTCGCTCCTCATAATAGGATCAAGATATTTATTTATTTACGAATTAATTAAAAAATATACTTTGTATTCACCACTTTATTAATATACACACATATGTGGACATGTTTCTAAGGTTTGTTTATAACGGTTATGGTATTAAATTAATAGATAATACATTTTAAAAAAAGTTTAAGAAAAAAAAATTAAATCTTCTGTATATCCACAAATAACTGGTGTTGGAAAATAGTGGAGAAAAATATTGTTTTTAAATAATAATACTTAAAATTTAATAATTAAAAACATCCCAAATACTATCTAACCAGATTTTTATAATAAAAATAAATTTTAAAAAATATGTATTTTTAATAACAAAGACAAAGATAATATTTTAAATAAACCGGAAGTAAATAAATTAATTTGTAATGATTGCAACTATTTTTTTCATAGGAAAGACATAGAAATTTCGGTATTAGAGTTAAGGAACACCTAAGGCATATTATTAATAACAACTCTACGGCCTCCATAGTCGAGGGATAAGGCTCTCGACTACGAATCCGAAGGTCGCGGGTTCATGAGTTATTTAATCATTTTTTAAGTTTATTTATAGTAAAGCGCACTTGAAGTGAAATAACACAAAACTGCGCTATATAAATGCATGGTTATTATTATTATTATTCAATTCCCTATATAATTATTATAATTTTTATTTAATTAATTTGTGTTGTTTCACAAATAATTGATTTAAAAATAATATATTGTATATTTGCGCACGTTCCAGAGTGGAAGATACTTTCAGTATCGCCCTGGTGAAAGACCGCCATTCAGAATTGAAACGTTGCTTGAAATAGCTTTTAGCCGTGTTTGGCGACCAGATCTGAATAGCCAGGTATTTCCCCTTTTCCCCATCTTCCTCTCCCCCTTCTCCTTCCCCTCCCCAATACCTTCAGCCTCACAACATTCTCCAATTGGGTATGCCATAGTCTCACTGGCTCCAGCCGGTTGGGAGCAGTTTGGGACTCTTGTGCGGTATTCATATAAAAAAACTATTCAGAATTTGCAAATCGTGTTTTAGAAACCAATAATTTATTTGATATAAATACAGGTTCAAAAATTTTACATACAAATACAACCGGTTTACAGTTAGACAAATTTGACATTTTAGAAATCAAAAAAAGCGTTAATAGTGAATTAAATTAAATAAATAATCAAATATTTTTTTTAAATCTCTTAAATTTATTTTCGTAAATATTAATAATAAAAATATTTTTTTTTTTTTTTTATTTCTAATGTAAATTTGTTATTCAATGTTTTATTAACGTTTTTGATTAATTACTTACATACTTTAATCAATGTTTGTTTATGTTTATAATTTGTCTATTCTTGCATTTTGTGATCTAATTTTTATCATTTGTTTATACTTAACATTATTATTTTTAGTATTCTATATATTCCTGATGAAGAAAGCATCGCTATCGAAACATGTAGATTATCTGTGTATATTAATGAATTGGTGAATACGAATTTTTTTAATTAATTTATTAATAATGACGCCACAAAGTGAATACCAATCGTTTGAAGAAATTATTTATTTATATGTTGGACACAACATATGCCATTAACATAAAGTTATTAAAAGTGTTTTTGAATATTGAAGTTAGTCTATATTTATAAATTTTGAAATATGGGTCTGGTTTCACCTACCTTTGATATTATTCTTCTTGAGTTGTTGCTCTATTGCTGTGGTTCGATGCCAATTTCCACGCTGTTAAAAAATATATTTTATTAATTTGTTCAGGTCATCACTATCTTTTCTGCCTCTAACTACTACGAGATCGGGTCAAACAAGGGCGCCTACCTGAAGCTGGTGGGCCCGCAGCTTGACACCCACTTCGTGCAGTATACCTCCGCCATCTCCAAGACCAAGAGGCTGACCTTCCGCCAGCGCATCGGACTGGTGGAGACATCGGCCATCCGAGAGCTGAGCGCGCACATCCTGGAGTCACGACTGGACCTGGAGACGCACTTCCGGAGCTATGACAGGGACGGGGACGGTAAGTGAAGCTACAATCTTTAGCATAAATCCCGCTGACCTTCCGCTAGCGTATCGGACTAGTGGAACCTCGGCCAATCCAGGAACTGAGGGCGCACATTCTAGATTCACGGCTGAATCTGGGGAAATACGGCTAAAGCCATTGAATTACCCCTATAGGCGGTATATTTAGTTCAAAAATACACAAAAGGATCCCATTTTTGATATTATTGGCACAATCAACAATTTTACAGTGAGCCGGTGCCGGTGGTGCAAAGAATTGATTTCAAGGAACGCGATTAAATTAAAATCGGCTCATCATCCCAGAATTTTTCCCATTCGATCGATTTATCAACGTGTTTCCATGTACTCCTGCGCGCTAAAATACATGATGGTTTTATTTGATCATGCCATTTATGAGAGAAAATAATTGTCAACATTATTCTAAGATTTCATACCAAGTAGATACGGTGATACGAAGAAGAGCAGCAAAGGGTAGATATATTTATTTAAGAAGGCTTTTACATGTTGATACATTTATCATATAGTTACACAGAGGATTATAATAATACAGTACATAAAATAATAATTATGAGTGTAAAAGAAGTAAGTAGGTACAATATAAATAAGTAGTTACAGCGTAATGAATAACAGCTTTACCTGTGGTTACATTATAACTGCAGGATGTACAAAAGACTATAACAAGTGGCTTAGTACATAATTTAATAACCCAAGTATAAAAGAAGTCAGAAGGTGGAGACTATGTAAGTAGCTAGTTACAGCGCAATGAGTGGGTAATAGGTTAATAATTATTATTACATTGTAAAACATGAACAGTTGTAAAGCGTGTTTACAATACAGCAAACCTTTGGATGTTTTATAGAAGCACAACATAATTAATACAACGATAAAAATGGTGAACATGAAAAAAACTTAATAAATCCAATAAAAACATTCAAATAAACTGATTTTTAGCCTAGACACAGTGTTGTAACGGTAAACATCAATTGAACTGTACTCATTACCAAGTCTGTGCAATCTTTGAATGGGAGAGTTCTCGAAATAATTATTTGAAGACGCTGGATTATTATATAGAGCCGCTAACCCATTATTTTATAGTCAAGTTATTTGCGATAGTCAATAAACTCTATATATTATTTACATAGTTTGTCAGATCTACACTAAATTAGACATTATTGAAAGCTGAAGTGTTTGCTTCGACGTCAAAAGTCGTTTACTTAATTTATGTGCTGATATAAAATCTTTAATCACAGAAGCAATCTCTCAAATTACCTACATTATCAGCAATAGTCTTAAAAATAATCATAAAACTATGTAAATTACAACGCAAGTACGAGTAAACGATTTGTTACTAACGTTATAAATGCATATTATTATGGAGACAATGAGTAACAATAGATGAATGTTAGTGATTTTTAACTTTTGTATCGGGAAACGAGATGTATATTATCTAACGGAGTGACATCCTTGGAACACATATCACAGGTGGGAATGCAGTCCGTGTTCTATCAGTATTTCAATGGAAGATACTTGAAAGAATTTCCGTTATTGATTCCTTCGGCACCGGCGCACCGGCAAACACGCCAGCGCGCTCAGAACTCGTATGTCGCTTCTACGATGGGTCTCTTCAAGGCGCAGGTTTATTCCTTCCTATCCTCAAAATACGCTATACACAGCATCCCCAAAGATGACATAGATCTGAGGGAAATTACTTTCCGTGCGGCATCCCGTGTGGAGTTAATGTTATAGAAAAAATACTGTTCGAAATATTTGGTAGATTTGATTATTAACTAAACACCTTTTTATACATTTCACCTTTTCAATTTGGCACCCTAGTAACTCGTATCTCTCTTTAGCTTGAGATTTTTGTTATTATTTCCAACATTATCCAACTTTTTTCTGCAGAGCTAAAGCTTAATAGCTCACTAGGTATTCTATTGAAAATATATAATTTACATAGAACTAGAAAAATTTAACTAATTCGTGTTCAGAAATTGACACCCTTTAAACCAACCTCTTTCAATAAATTGCCCACTGAAAGGTCTCTGGATTACCATTACAAAAATATGACTGATGTTTTCCACCTAAAAATACGTTTGAATTCTACGCCAAGATAAATATAAACTTCGACCCGAAGGGTACGTGCACTATTCAAAACATTACTAATTGGGTCAAGTATTAAGTATGGACAAACGACACGCCGCTGTTTTTCAACTAAAGGCATTGTTGCGTAACGAATTCCTATGATCCGTTTCGTAAATAACTTATATTTCCATTAAAACATTATTCCTGATTACTAATATATTAAACTACAATTGCAATACCTTCGACTAGCTCAATCTCAGGAGATATTTAATGTGTTTGAAGTTCGTATTTCTGGATGAAAAACATAAGTCATATATCGGAAATGGTAATCCAAAGACCTGAAAGTAAGCAATTTATTGAAATAGGTAAAGGCTGTCAATTTCTGAACACAAATTCCTTAAATTTTTCTAGTTCTGTGAAAATAATATATTTTTTATATATATAGGTAAAAGGCGGGAATACGAAATTCAATAAAATAATGGTCTTTTGCTATTAAACATGCCTTGCGATAAGAATTATATTGAATAGTCATGATTATACACCTAGGGAAAAAAGCCGTGAACCTTTTTGTGAACGCATGTATTAGTTTAGTATACCGATTTAAAATTATATCCAAAACTGACTGCAAATAGATCAAAACTCATAATCGGGTCGAAATAAAAAAAAAACTATACCTTTCCCATCTCGAACTGTTGATACAGAGTCCCCGCATAGTAGGGACCAATGTACTTATACAGATCTTTGACCGGGTTGGAGGTACTCAACTGGTTCATGTGATATGCATGGAGCCACATACATAATGTTGACAGAGAACTATGGTACTCACAATAGATTGTAGGTACGAGGATCTAGTTGATACAGAGTCCCCGCACAGCAGGTAACAATGTACCTATACAGATCTTTGATCGGGTTGGAGGTACTCAACTGGTTCATGTGATATGCATGAAGCCACATACATAATGTTGACAGAGAACTATGGTACTCACAATAGATTGTAGGTACGAGGTTCTAGTTGATACAGAGTCCCCGCACAGCAGGTAACAATGTACCTATACAGATCTTTGATCGGGTTGGAGGTACTCAACTGGTTCATGTGATATGCATGGAGCCACATACATAATGTTGACAGAGAACTACTCACAGTACATTGTAGGTACGAGGATCTAGTTGATACAGAGTCCCCGCATAGCAGGTACCAATGTAGCTATACAAATCTTTGATCGGGTTGGAGTTACTCAACTGGTTCATGTGATATGCATGGAGCCACATATATAATGTTGACAGAAAACTACTCACAGTACATTGTAGGTACGAGGTTCTATCACCTCTTGTTTACAAGATTTACTTGGAAGCCTCAGATCCAATAGCGTCAAACTGGCACCATGTAAATATAAGCCAAACGTTCAATAAAAATAATTGGATTCGTGTCATTGGACAGGACCAAGGGTGGGAGATCAGCAGGTACCTGACCGGGAAGGGTGTGTACTTTGTTTATTTCACTTCAATGCAATGATTGCCCGGCGTTCTATGTAGGCAAAACGTCGCGTGCATTGGATGCTTACTAAGCGCCTGACTTGTCAAAAACTTTTTTTTAATTTTATTTAGAAAACCAGTAGTTTACAATATTTAAAAAAAATGGTATACATACAAAAAAAAAACTTGAACCATTAGTAGGTGTTAATTCATGTGTCAAAATTAATAATTACAAAAAAGTAATAAATGTGTTTGTTTTGGGTTGGTGTTGAACTATGGAGGTTCATTGTGTGGCTTTTTTCTGAGATGATGCGGGCGCATCTGGGCCATTTCTTTAAGCAGCGCTAGTAATAAACAGAATAAATTGGCCAAAAAAAACTATACGTTACGCACATCTTACGAACATCTACGAAGTTTGGGAAAAATAATTTAAACAATATAGGCAAAGTGTTTTTGAATATCGTTGGTGCAAAATCAAACTCATCACCAGAAGATTAAATCTGGTTGATGGGCTTTTAGTCAAAGTGTTCTCTACTTCCCCCCTCGAAATAACCAGCGCGGGTCGGCTTATCAACCTGTCCCTCTATTTAATACTCCGGAACAGCAAATCAAATTGAGCTTCATGATTGGGTCATTAGCCACCGAGAGAGCCTCAATCAGCAGCTTTTAAAATCCCATTTTAGAAAAAAGTTTCCACTTCCAGGCGGAACTTTTGTTTATTGTGTTCACATAGTTGATTCACTTTGCTTTTAAGAAGGCCACGAAATTCCAATGTCAGCTTATTGCAATGGAAATGGTAAGAGGCCAGCTGATCTTCTTTTGGCAAGCACAAAATCACCAATACCGTGTGCGAGTTGACAGATAAAAATACGCTCAACATTTCCGAAAAAAGTCCGATAAATATTTCGAAATAGAAAACACAAATGATACAATGAATTTGTCTAGTACAACGAAATTTCTTGTTATTTACAAATGTATAATTTGAATAAAATTTTAAAATTTTTGAAAAATACTGAAAAGTACAGAAGAATACCGTTTAAGCCGTCAAAATATTGATATTTTTGGAGAAAACGATAAGCGCATGACGACACGGTACATACAACGATTGGCGTGATAGGATGGGTTACTGCAATATTACGATTGATTGTGTTTAATTCGTCGAACTCTACTTATTTTAATTTAATGTAAATGAAATTTAATGATGTTATTATGAAGTTCTGCAAGTTTAGTTTTTATTATTGTGACTTCTGTTTCGGCGTTCAAGGCCATTTTCAGACTGTGGTTAATCCACATTGCGACGACTTACTGTAGATTAACCATACTTTGAAAATGGTCTTGAACGCCGAAACAGCGGTCTCAATAATAAAAACTAAACTTGTAGAACTATATAATAACATTATTAAATTTGATTTATATTAAATATCTAAAGAAAAAAAAGAGTTACTGCCATTCGCCTTGTGTCAAGAGACGTCGTAGGGATAAAACCTAATTACTGTGGTCATTAAATCTCCATAAACGTAATATATTTTCATCAACAAAGAAATAACCTCATAAGGTTCTTTGAATTACCTCAAAAGCATCTTAACTATAAAATAGAAATCTGTTCATCGACGGTTCTAGAACAGTGAGGTCTGGGGTTATGAAAATTAAAATTAAAATTTCAACAAACACTACGTTTCTAGGTCAAAGCATCATTTTCGAGAATTTATTATGACTTACTATCTCACTACTATAATTATTTTAAATGATCTATTTTGTGCCATAAACAAGTTAAAAAAAAAACATAAATTTAACAAAAAAACAAAACAAACTAAATTTAACAAAAAAATGTGAAATTTTTTAATAGCCGAGAATTTAACCCCGATCAACTGCTAGGATGGCAACTATGTTGAACATTACACCACCAACTATTATAAGAACGGCGGGATAAATTCATTGTACGTAGGTACTGATAAATTTATTTTTTTTAATTTTACAAATTGATGTTATATTACGTTCTCACGTCACATCCGAAATAATATTGTTTAATAAGCAAAATTAGTACAAAATTCTCGGTCGAAGCCATAATACTAGTAAAATCATAAAAACGAATCTTCTGAAACGTTTAGGATTACAAATAAATAAAATATTTAAAACCACAGTGGACTTTTGCCAAAAATAATGAATAAATTAAAATTCAAAGTTGTTCGAAGTTCCGATGAAAAGCTCGGCTCAATAGAAGTCCACAAAATGCCTTCGCGCTGCCTTTATTTTCAAACCCTCGGGTCTCGGGCTAAAAATATGGTATTCGGGTCTGGTTAATTTAAAATGATACAGCGATGTGTCAAATATTTTTTTGGATATTTTGATCAGGGTTTTATTACACGCACAATTATATGACCGTTTCTCATTAGGCACACGAAAATGTTGAAAATTGTCTCCGTATTGGATATACTTCTTTCACAACTATTAGTTTTATACATATATAGTGCACGGCGGCAGGAGTGGGAATGAGCAGCGGAAAAAAAGTTATGGTTATAGGAAGAGACCACACTCAGTGTAACATTTCGCTAACGAGGGAGAGTTGGAACAGGTTGACCAATTTAAATAACTTGGAGTTGAATTCTCAAGCGATGGCTGGCAAGACGGAGAAATTGACCGTAGAATAGGTGCTGCAATCATTTTGCTGCTTCCTCTTTACAGCTTAGTTATAAGGAAAGCTGAGCTAAGTATCGCGACAAAGTTGGCAGTGCACAAATCAGTGAATCGCCTCGAGCTTACTTATGGTCACCAGATCTGGATGTTGAACGATCGTACACGTTTTAGGCTCCAAGCTGTCCAAATGAGATTTTTAAGGGAGTTGCAGGAGTCACAAAATGAGATCGAATAAAAAGCTCGATTATCTGGGAAGAGCTAAACATCAAACCACTGTTACTCTTCACAGAGTGGTATTCCAGAGGGAAGACGTCCAGTGGGCCGCCCCTGACACAAGTGGGAGAAGCAACTCCAGAGGCTGTGCGAGGAGAGGCTGGACCTACTATGGACGGATGCCGTAAACGTAGCACAGGACAGGGATGCCTGGAGGCGCCTTGTCGATGCAATAGGTCCCCGACCCGAGTATGACAAGGGGAAGAAGATGTATGTATGTATATGTATGGTTTTATACTAATACAACTCGGCTTTGCCCAAAATGGATCCCTCTTTTTGGACTTTGAAATATGGAATCAGAAATGTTGCTTCACGGCGCATGTTTCACAGTTAAGTGGGGCAGTCGATACCGCAACGCATCGTGATGAAAATGACTGAAAATTCGATACGAAAAAAGGTATGTAAATTTCATGATGCCAGCGCACAGAGTTTAAGAAATTTAGCTGCTTCAGTAAATTGATGCTCTGCCGGTAAAGATAAGTGTTTTAACCATTATTGAAAATAATTAAGAAAACTAAGCACGTTTCTCCTTGTATCAAACGTATTTTTCTTATTTCTCGACTACTATAAAGTAACAGTAAAAGTTAAATATGATAAACTTTTCACAGTCGATTAATGATGGAAATATATTTTTAATTCTGAAATCTCTCTCGGTACGCAGCGTAGTGTACAGCCGGTGCTGGTAGCGAATGTTTTCCCGAGGAAGTGATTGCTTTCTCCACTAACGATCATAATCCTTACAACTCCCAGCCGCGCATGATTAAACTCAGACTGAAGGGGATTTCAAGATTAAATTAGGATTTGACATGCTGTAGAAATATTCAACTGGATTTAAAGCTTTTACAGTGATTTCCCATCAATGGGAATACTCATTAAAACGGTTAACATAGCTTTAAAGTACAGTAATAAATAATAAAGATCTCTGCGACTAAATTCGGAAAATATTAGTTTTTATTATTATATTGACCGTTTGAAGACGATCCATCACATTTCATTGCCAAATTAAACTGCATAAGGTAAATAAATAAAGAAAATTAGTATTTACCTCACAAGAATCAACTCTACAAATAAGTGTATTTTGTCTGGCTCTACCTGATTAAACACCATCGGTTTTTCAAAGTTAACTCGCATATGCAAGCTTTTAAATCATTGATCCTTGATAAACGTTCCTGTGAATAATAAATGGTTCGGATCCACAGCGTTGTGTTGGCTAACCATCCGTTCAGATCTGTTGAGATTATACCTCCCCTTCCTGCGTTCCCGATCCACTTCCCAAAAAACATCATTCTATTCCCCCTTTTCCCAGTCGCCTGACTCATCTGAGAATAAAGTAGGATGATGGAGATTAAATACGTAGAAAAATAAATATGAAAAAGGAAGAAAGTGAAGGTCAGATTACGACAGACGGATTCCTGTAAGCCGGAGATTGAAAATATAAAAGAAAAATGTAATAATATTATAACTTCTGTCTCGGAAATTTTCTTGGATTCAATGTTTCTTTCCGAGAATTTTCGTATATGATTGTGGAATGGAATGCAGAATGTTTTAACGCTATCGGATCAAATGGATACATTCTCCTTTTATTTAACCGTTTATGAAATACATTGTGTGGTCGGAATTCCATAACAAGTGAGAAAATTGTACAGCGTTTCGTTTGTTCGTTTAAGTGCATGAATGTACAAAACTGATAGTGGGGAGCAAACAACTATGGGACACATTACACTCGTTATTAGAATACTTTAAGCAAATACCACCAGATATGAATACAGTATGTTTTCCTAAGATATGGAAAACTAACATGTAATAGAGTTTTTTTTCAGTTTTTGTGCAAGCTTTGAAAACTGCATTAAAATACAGTTAATATTAAAAAAAAACGTAAACCAAATTTAATAATGGCATTATTAAGTTGTTCAAGTATTTTAGTTTTTATTGTTGTGACAGCTATTATATTTCATTATTGAAATTAAACTATTACTTGCAATACCTTTATTGGATAGTTTTCCATGTTATTGAATTCCTTTTACCGGTTCGAAATACAAACCCAAAATCCAGCTATCAGCGGATTGTTTAGAAATTGAATTAGCAAAATTCAAACAAAAACTCTAAAAGGATTCACCATTCACAAATTGACACAATTTTCTCAAATTTTCCAAATTTTGCAGATTTTATCACACTTAAAAATCAACATAACAATACCTTGAAAGTAGAACTAGTACAGATATGAAATAAAAAAAAAACAGTGTCCCCAAAATACTTTAGCATTATCAGAAATTGATCCCATAATGTCCCGATTCAAAACTGCAGACCAAACTACAAAGCTTATGTTAATTACTATGAAAACCCATTCCTGTCAAAATAAACTTAAAGATATATAAAAAGCCATAATTTATCTATCTTTTTCTATCTTCTAACCAAGCGGTATGGCCTTGTTTAAAAACCTACATAGCCCCGAAGTCCAAAGGGTCGGGTCCTCTCAAGAAATTTAGTCATATTGCAGCGCTTGGTGTGGGTCGTAGGAAGAAGGGTTGTAGGAGTTGTGGAGTGTCAGTCGAAGTGTAATAATATAGACGAAGAGTATCGATTGATCCCACCCACCCCCGCTCCTCCCTTTCATGATAACCCTTCACGATACTTGCATCAGTTGATAGTTTATTTATGATGTAATATGTCACTAACGTGTATAAGAATGGTAGTCCTATTTAGGTCAGGATGACTTTCTTCCATAATACACATATCATTTACACCGCGTATATTCGCCCTCATTTGAAATATTGCACACCGATATGGACACCTTTACACCAAGCCCATATTGAAACAATGGATAGCATTCAACGTAAATCCTTGAAGCACATCAAATATAAATATATTTTACACTTTGCAAATAATACCGAATCCTTAAAGATCCATCATTTCATCATGCTTCAAACACGATGTTTAATATTTGATCAAATCTTGTTGTTCAAAATAATTAAAAATTGCCTGGACTCGCCAGAGATCATCATCTTTATAAAAATTCAAATACCGTCAAGATCAACCCGACAAACCGTTTTTTTTTTTTTCTTGCCCGCATGCAGGACCAATCTTAGGATAAATTCTCCAATTTCACAATATCGACATTCTTCACAATACCCTTTCAAAATATCGAACCGAAGTAATACGCAGGACCACAAATTGATGCACGAGTAAGAAATGTATCGAGAGCATCCCCTGTCACGATCCTACCTTTCTCTTCCTTCTTATTTTGTTTTTTCTTTCTTTTCTTGGCTTACCTTTTGTTACGCTTCCTTTGTTTGTATATTTTCAATAAAATCTGTTTGTTTCTAACAAATCAATACATATCGTTTGGTCATTTTGAGTGAAATTCATCGCATGTGAAATATCTCATCACTTGCCCCCCCCCCCCCTTTTTTTCCTTAAATTCTGTACATTCCCAAAAGTTGCCATCGAAGTGCAGATTCTTCAACACTCAAACAGTTAGTGATATACGAGTATATACTTTTTGTAATATAGTATATCGCGATATTTATACCTATATATTATACAGTACCATGTTACATAACATGTTTTTTTTTAAGTATAATAAAGGTGCTTTGTATGGTGTTTTATAATTTGGAGTGTAAGGTAGATTTGAAGAGGTGATACTGTGAATGGAGTGTTATATGTGTCTCGACCACCTCACTAGGAGAATCTGTGCTGAGGTGTTCACGCGGATGTGTTAAATGTGGTAAAAGTATTGGTGTGTATTCATTAGTTTTGTTTTAATGTTTTAGTTTTGCTATATAAATATAAATTAGTGATTACGTAAAGTACCTATGTTATACTAAGCTATTAGTATATTATTTTTAAAATAAGGCTCTTGGAAGAAATGCTGATAACCTCATATTTCTAATGTTTAGAGTTAATAAGACATTAATTAAATAAAAACACAAACATTATTGAGAAAATATACTTAGAACTAGTAGAATCGGAAAGCAGTGAGCATAATATTCCAGAAAACCACGTTTGAACTAAAACATCACAAGTAAATAAATTTTGAAAAGAACTTATGCGGAGAGAAAAAAAATCTGTTAAAAAATGCTTTCAGCAACCCTTATATGTTCACAGTAGATAACAGATTTTTTCACAAAGCGCCAGTTTGCAACCCTTAATTTATTATTCCGCCCACTGCGCCGCAGTGTCCCCCGCCCCCGTCCGAGGATTATCAGCCCCTGAGCGGGGGCAGGGGGGGAGCACAGGGGGAACACGATACGCTACCCACCTGAGCGGCACCTCGTACCTACAATCTCACATGGCATAGTAATTATATACGCTTGTAGCTAAGACGGATAAGAGTTTCAGTCGTCAAAATTTACCTAAATATTTTACGTAATCCCCACTGTCAATATATTGTCTGTAATTAAATCTCTGAATTTAAAGAATTTAATACACACAAACGCGTTAGGTCCAGACGGTTTAAGGTCTATTCACATGTACCTATTCATGAACAGTACAGCACAAACACAGTAGACACGAGTATGACTGTCAATTGAACGGTCAACCGAGCGTTGACGTTCGCCATAACATGTTTGAGGATTGTATAATCCTTTTTAAAATGTTTTTTTTTTCAAACAATTCAATCCATTTATCGTTATCCATCTTCTCGGTTTTAGTAATATCTGCGTCTAATGATGCCAAGTGACGAAAATGGCGGTCCTAACGATATGGGTTCATGCTAACTGCACATGCGCAGACGTCTAGTGGCCAGTCACTGGCCCACCAGCAAAGTCATAATATTCTAGCTGACAATCTCGGCCGGCGCTGGTCCGTGCATGTGCGAATATAATGAACTCGCATTGTTTTCAATTTCAAATGTAATTTTCTTCCACATATCAATTCAGTAACTAATTAAGGTATAAAAATCCTCGGCTTCATTTTTCGAAATGACAGAAACTTCAGGAATATTTCAACACCAAAATTATTATACTCTTCCTTAGTTCGTAGTCAAGTCGAATATAATTATTCTATATGGTCTCACTATAAAATTCACTCCGACTCCGTTAAAAAGTTCAACATAAATTTCTAAGACATGTTAACTATAAGCTCGGATTACCTATTGAAACTATAAATTACAATTACTTAATGAAAGAACTGAAATTATTAAAACCCTCGGAAAGAAAGAAGACTTCTTTCTGACCTAACTTTTTCAAAATGTTAATGGTTTTATAAACAACCCTGATACGGTCAGCTTAATTAAATTTAATATTCCAACTAGAACTACTCGATATAAATTTTTATTCAATTGTAACAATAATTTCAGTCATTCAAAAATTTTCTTGTACCTAGACTTCACGCAGAAGGTAATACATTTTCAGACATAGTAGATATGTTCAACTGATCGGAATACAAATACAAACAAATACAAACGGACGATTATTTCATACATCCTCAACAATTATTAATATAAGTGTCTAGAGTATAAGTATCAGGTATGTTTTGAATATTCGCCTCTGTAGCTAATTATTTGGAATGGTACTTATACTATATTATTCCTGTATTTGTTAACGAGAAAAATTAAATATTTAGTTGTTGTATTTCATGAAGCCTATCTATTTTATCTATGTACCTACTGTGATGTGTTTTGCACCTGTGTGACTATTGTAATTAACTTAATATGTAAAAACCCATATAGGGCGTATCTAATAAAATAAATAAATACGTTACCCTTACTTATGCCGTAATATGAATGTGTTCATGGATAATGTACGTAATTAATGTTTTCGTATCTGTACTGTACTATTCTGTACTACGCGGTGCTGGTAGATGTGATTAGACCTTTAACTGTGCTTTCCGTTAGTTTCTTAAGTTTATCCATTCAGGATAATGGTAAAAGAACAGGTTCCATCTGGGGCTACTTCAATTTTAATTTATAGTTTCTGGTATGGGTATTTATTTAAAAGAAATGAACGAATGCTCCAAAAAAAGTATTGCCTACTCTTCGGAGTCTGGCAGTAGAGCTGAGTTAGACGAAAGTAAAATAATCATTGAAGAAGATAATATTAACATAATCTAAATGAAAGATGAAACCGGATAAAAGGACAGAAACTAAAAATATTTCAGTCGCATCTGGGACTCGAACCCAGGTCCTCTGCCTATCCGGGGCAACGCTCAACCGACTTAGCTAATGAGACAAGTTCAATTGTGTCATCTTTATCGATATCATATCTCAAATTCAAGATTTGTGAATATTATCTTCCATTGTTTAATCTCATATTATTGGCAGCTATTTTTATGATGTTTACAAAGTTCTACCCGAACTCAATTGCAAACTTAAACAGTGTCTCGGATTTACATCATGGTGATACGGGCACAGTACCATAACACTTTTATAATATTAGGATTACATTGATAAAAAAAAAAAGAAAATGAAATGATTTTCAAAAATAATATTAAACTCACACCATATTCCAAGAAATTACATGAGATTTGTTTACAACATTTATCGACGGCAGGGAAAATACTGAATTCCGCGTATTCTTAAGCGTTCATTAGTACTTTAATTCCTCACATCCATTATCCTACTACAACTTTAGTCACCCTCGTGTGACTTATCCTTTTAGGGGGTAGCTTTGTAGAAGGAAAACACTAGTTTATTGCACATTATACAGCCATGTATGATTACATGTAAATTACGAGTAAGGGTGCGCATTTTGCGGTCAAAGTGAAAGGGAGAAAGGGGTCCGAAATACATTTCATTACTTTAATATCGAATGGCATTCGGGTTATATTCATGGGGATTAAATTTTACAAGAAATTTCAGGAGCCGGTGGTACTACGACACCCCCAAATAGGATATGTTGGGAGGGTGATGGGCGTGGTATTAGACCTGAATATTGAGACCTGATTACTAAATGCGACTAAAGCCCTTTCATCAATAAATATATACTGTGTATCCTGATGAAGGAAGCTTCGCTTCCAAAACATATTGATATTTATATATTTAACAGCGAGGTACACAAAGTATTAATCTTATCGCGCACAGACGTCGGGTGGGAATGCTGTCCTTGTTCTACCGATATTTTAATGGAAGATGCTCTGAGGAACTAGCGTCATTGATCCCTTTGGTATCGGTGCATAGTCGGGAAACAAGCCACCAAAATTTGCACACAGTTGACATTTGTCACATGAGAACGGGTCGCTTCTACGACCCGTTCTTGAGTTCAATAGCTTGGCTGTGGAATGATCTGCCGGCCTCTGTATTTCCTCCCTCCTACAACATGTGTCTCTTCAAGGCCCCAGTTCACTCCTCCCATCCTCTCGTCATCCTCACATCCTCTAAAAGACCCTCCACACAGTAACCCCAAAGATGATATAGGCCTCGAGGGAAATTATTTCCATCAGGGCCTCCTCCGTGAAATTACTGTAATTTTTTTATTTTATTTTAATCGCTAAAACCGTTTCAAGTGATGTTTCAGTTCTGAATAGGAGTGTTTCTCACCAGGGCGATACTGAAAGTATCTACCACTCACTTACATTACCACATCGGTGTTTTATGGAAATATTTTCATTATTTTTTCCAAAGCTTAATCCTACAAGTAAATCAAAAGTACAAACTTCATTATATTTTGAAAGAAAAATTTCTTCATTTTTTGAGAGTAATTTTTTTAACGTAATCTGACAGTGACTTGCAAAGGAAATTTTTCGCTTAAATATATTCCGCTGACGCCTTTCTTCAATCTCTTTGATGAATGTACAAAATTATCATTTCCCTCGTTTTGTCTCGAAGTGAAATAAAAAAAGAAACATCTACCAGCGTACAGGGGCATATTATCAGAGATGTTGTTTTTATTATTTGGTCAATTGTGGATTATATTAAAAGTTTTTTATTTTGCTACATTTTTCTGTTATTAAATGCTTTGCAAAAATTCTTATTTACCAAGAATGTCTCATTACTTTTAATATTAATATTAGAATATGTTTTTCACAATATTCAAATATCCAAAACTCTTAGGCGGTTTATTCACCCTTTGTCTTACACTACTCAATAATAATTCTTAACTTCTCGAAATTATTATTCCAGTTTTCGAATTCGCTTTAGGTTAGAAAAATACTACATCATTAACCGTTAGAATGCGGTGCAGCGCTATGGCGCTGCAAGCGTAAGCGACGAAAATTAAGCGCTGCGTTCTTCAGTATGCGTTTGTTGATCCTTACAAGTTCACGTGTTCCATTTGAGAGCAGTGTATTGCGGTTGGCGTATATCTTATATACTATATATATTGTTTGTCCTGTTATAATAAATTAAATTTCTTTAATTCTTTAAAAAATTACGTAATATCTCATCAATCGAGGATCTAAATAGAGTATATTATGCTTTATGTCACTCTCATCTGGAATACGGAATTTTGGGATGGGGCTCAGCTGCATCAAATTACACAAATACAACTCAGAAATGCATCATAAAGACCATTAGAATGGTCCCCACGAGGACATCAACAACGAAAACTTTTAAGCATTTCGACGTTCCAAGTACTCAAAAAAACTTTTCCAAAAATATTCTAGTTAATCATCTTAAAAATGACAAAATGGCTATGACTCCCCGTGATCATAATACCAGAACAAAGCAACTAGATTAGCTTAATATACCTAAGTGTAATACTATTTCCAGACAAAGAAGCTCTGAATTTTTATCTCTATAATCGTATAACAAACTCCCACTTAATATTAAAAAAAAAGTAATTCAATCAATAATTTCATTAAGGCAACCAAAACTTCGCTTAAGGAATTAACAGAAGAAGAACTGACTACGATTCTCAAAACAACGTCATAGAAATTACTGGAAAGACCCTACCCAAACTTAAAAGTTGAAATATAGAAGTCGCTAAAACCCCTTTATAGAGGAACTAATGAAAAAAAAAATAATCTTCAAAATCGTCTCACCAATTAGACTAGCCTTGGAAGGGCTGACTCCTTTTCGGTATATATGGCATGTGTTGTGAAAAGGTCTGTTGCAGGTATTATAAGTTATGGGGCTACGACCTTTTTTATAAGATAAAAACCTCTCACTCAGATTACAATGGAAAAAGGGTGCCAACACCTATTTTTTTTTAACCCGTGGTATTTTCTTTACAAAAACCAACCTCATATTAAATATTTAATACAGTCTAGTGTTTCCTAAGAAAATGCCCAGAGAATACGTGTAGCGGGTAAATATTTAATAAAAACCGAAAAAGACAACGTGCGCCGTAAGTTTCCCAACCCCGGAGCTTTATTTCACCCCATCGTGTACTTTAAGGCTCAGTTTTATCCCTGCAAGCTGCTTGTCTCCTGGTAGTCATATCGTGAATGTCTGAAACCCGTTTCCCTGTGAAATTTCAGACTTAACCGATAAAACCGTGTTCAAATGAGCGTAGTACTATTTGAGAACGCTACAAACAGAGCGTAATGTTAATGCATGTTCTTGAATTTCATTATTGTATTGTTCAAATTCAAAAAGAACATCGAGAAGAAAATTTGGTATTTTTCCATACAAAAGAATACTCTATACGATATGCCCATTGATGTTATGTCAATATTTCGTGGGTAAAAAAATAATAACTTGTAATACCTCACAAATTTTCCCAACTATCCGGTGCCCGTGGGACAATTTAAAAAAATTACAGGCTACAATTCATTATTTACAACATCATTCTTCCTTCATACTTCAGATGGCATCGCAATTGGGGTAGGAAGAGAATGGAGTAGAGAGAGGAAAGAGAAAGGTAGGGTAGAATCTGTACAAATCTCAAGTGCGCTCTACTGTAGAATCCGGCAGCCACCTCTGGACGGGAACCGTAAAATATCTGAAAAAAACCCTTGACTGTGTGCAGAAACGGGCGGTCCGTTTGATAGATTTGCCCATCCTAACAAACGGATTGCAATCTTTGGAGCACAGACATCAGGTGGGAATGTTGTCCTTGTTATACCGGTATTTTAATGGAAAATGCTCTGAGAAACTAGCGTGTTTGATACCTTTGGCACCGGTGGATAGTCAAAAAATACACCAACATTTGCACACGGTTGACATTTGTCAGATGAGAACGGGTCGCTTCTACAACTCATTCTTGTGTTCAATAGCTCGGCTGCGGAATGATCTTCCGGCCTCTTCAAGACCCGAGTTCACTCCTATTATATCTAGCATCCCCAAAGATGATATAGGAAAGGGGCTCTGAAGGAAATACTTTCCCTCCTGTGTGGAGTTACTGTAAAAAATAAATTTCACTTCCAACGGCCTCCGTGGTCGAGGGGTAAAGAAAGTAAATTTTATTTAATTAATTTGTTTTCTTTCATAATTATTAATTCATTAAAAATAATATGCTGCACCTTCCAGAGTGGAAGATACTATTAGTAACGCCCTGGTGAAAGATCAACATTCAGATTTGAAATTTGCTTGAGGTGGCTTTAGCCGTATTTGGTGACCAGATCTGAATAACCAGGTACTTCACCACCTCTTCCCCATTTCCTTTCCCTCCCCACTCTCATCAGCCTCAAAACATTCCTTAATTGGTTATTCCATAGTCTCACTGGATCCAGACGGTTGGGAGCAGTTGGGACTTTTGTGCGGTAAACCCTTTTAAGCAGTTTCTATTCTGAATGGTGGTCTTTCACCAGAACGATACTGATATCCCTCTTATATAGAACTAGCTGCTGTGTACCCGGCCTTGCTCCGGATTTTTTTTTTTGGAATAATGTTATGAAGTTGTGCTATTTTGCATATTGTTTGGTTGGCATAATTGATTTGTCAGCGAAAGTAATGTCTTGTGACCACTATTACTATCTGTAAAAAAAGAAACAATTTGAAAAGTTATTTTTTTCAAATAAATCTAAATAATAAAGTTCTTAAGTAGGTACCTACTTGTGTTTTCCACTTTGAAAACATTCTAACCAAAAAAACATTTTTTTTAATATGTAATATGTGGCTAACCAGAGTGATATATCTATGGGCTAACCTCAATATGAAATGGGTGGTTCAATGTTTTTCAAACTAATTTTAGAACGCTGTAGCAACAGTTTTACATATCGAATTTCATTCAAATTACTCTAAACCTTCTCGGTACTAATAAGAATAAACTGAGTTAATTTCAGCGAAACTGGTCTAGTAATTTTCAATAAACAGAAGACAAACAAACAAACATTCGTTTTTATTTATGATAAAGATATGCCTCATATGACAATTATTGTGAACCGATAAACTATATAAATTGCAGAAGTTAATTAAATTTATTAAATATGATTAAATTTCCTCTACTTGGGGAAATTTAACCGTTCTACCCATACGAACGTACGTGATACGGCCGCTTTATAATCGCCCGAATGCAATAAGCGGTATTCCGTACTTTCAAGTACAAAAAACTATACCCAAAACCCATAAAACATTCGTATATGTCAAATTTGTTTCTGTGTCATCACCTTTAGTATTTCGAGGTCAGCCGAAGCTAATGGATGTGTTCCGATATTTGCGTCTCTCTCATAGAAGTTGGTGTATTGTTATCACGTATTGTTATTGCGAAATCTAATGAAAACGATTTTTTTTCCTTCTTTTTGAATAATAACCCAAAGGATGGGCGGTTTAAGAAAAGTTTAAGGAATAAGAAATAGGAAGAAGCCTTAATGCCATACTTCTCAGGTCTCAGGCAATATCCGGACCAAAAATTTATGTTCTAAAGATGCAAGAAACTAACCGAAAACTCTACCTGCAAAAAATCACTGCTTCCCTTTGTTTTCTTTGCGGTGTGTTTATCGTATTTGATTGATCGGTTACTGCCATTGACAGGACTTCAAATACCGGATCTACTGTCGAAGAAATTGACATCTCTGGATCAGGTGAAGTTAACATAATCTCTCACTTAATAAATGTTATTGCGTTTAATTCATGGAACTGCATCTAATAAAATAAAAAGTAACAGTAAATCAACTAACTAACTAACCATTACGTCGTTTCTCAAGAGGGGTAGGCAGAGAGGACTGACCGTCAAACAATTCGATTTTGGCACACACTTCCTGCTTCATCGACATTCATACAACGTCTCATGAATTCTCTTCTGTTATTCCGACTTCTGACATAGCCCGACTCAAGTATTTGATTCACTTGATTGAGCCATGTCTTCCTCGGTCATCCCCGGCTTGCCCATGCCCAAACCATCGAAGCGTCCCATTCTTGATCTTACTTAATACGCTTACATCAGCCTTGCGTTCTTTACAAATCTCAACATTTTTCACACTATCATACATGGGTTTGCAACACATTCGCCTTAGAGATCTCATTTCTACAACATTCGGTCTACTTTCATCCTTCCTCTGATAGTTCCATGTCTCACTGCCATACATCGGGGTTAGTGTCAACACTTCATTGTGCTTCGCTTCTTTGGACATCTTTTTGCTAGCCCCAATCGCGTTCAATCCTCCAGTAAATCAACTTTAATAAAATTTCGTAATGAGTTTTGCAAGTAATTTAGTTTTATTATTGGGACAGCCATTTCGGCTTTGTAAAAATGGCTTTAAACGCCGAAATATTTGTCACCATAATAAAAACTCAAATTCTTGCAGAACTAAAAACCAAACTGCCTGTTTTAAACTACCGGTTTCACTTATCCCAAGCTTCGTCGGGATAAAATTAAAAACTAAACGTAGAGTGAGGATATATATAGTGTGAGGATATATATAGAGTGAGGATATAATAGAGTGAGGATACATATAGAGTAGGATATATGGAAGTGAGACATACGAGGTGTGTTCAAAAGAAAATGTGAATTTTGAATTTTCGCGGGCTGTGTACATTCGTTATCGATTTTTTTTCGTTATGTTGGTACACATATGTTTATCATATGTTAGCATTATCAGCCATTTTGGATTAGTGGTTTGTTTTTGACAACTGGAAAGGTTAGTCACGTTTTTGTGTGCTTCGATTTTTTACTTTTGAAAAAAATCGATCAAACAATATGTATTAAATTTTGCATTAAAAATGGAATAAAGTGCTACAACGCACTTAAAATGTTGACTGTGGCATTCTGCGAGTCTATTTTGTCTAAAAATAAAAGTGTTTATAAGTGGTACAAGCGCTTTACAGAAGGCCGAGGAGATGTTAATGACGATGAGCGTCCTTGCAACCACGTCAACAAACGAAGAAAACATCGAAACAGTGAAGAAAATGGTTTTGCAAAATCGTCGAATCACTATTAGAGAAGTTGTGAAGGATGTTGGCATATCAATTGGCTCATGCCATGCAATTTTCTCGGATGTTTTGGGCATGAAAGGTGTGGCAGAGAAATTTGTTCCGAAATGGCTAAATTTTGAGCAAAAGCAACGTCGCATTAGTATCGCTCAGGGGTTGTTGAATGACGTCAACGACGATCCAGATTTTCTCAAAAGGTTCATAACTGGTGATGAAACGTGGGTATATGGTTTTGACGTCGAAACCTAGGCTCAATCATCCCAATGGGATCGGCCAGAAGAGCCAAGACCGAAAAAGCACGCCAAGTTCGATCAAATATGAAGGTTTTGCTCACTGTTTTCTTCGATTACAATAGCGTGGTGCATCATGAGTTCTTGCCAACAGTACCCACCCACTTTCATAGAATATAAAATAGTATAAATAGCCACATCGAATAATAGGCTTTATACCCTGATATTAATTTATATTCTAAACAAACAAAAAAACAACATGAATATTCTCTCTCCAGAAACAACCGTATGAAATAGCCCACATACAAAGAAAAGTCACCACTAACCTGATCAGCGACCTCCTTTGCATTTTCCATTTTTATTGGCCAATTCTCCATTTTGTCATCAAATCTTGGTAGATCTTCAGGCGGGAGTTTTATGATGCATTTATCAACGTGTGATCTTTTTCGAAGATACTGATGATTGTTTAGTTCGAATAATCTTATTTCGAGAACGTAAAACATAGGCATATAAATCTTCAAACGCGTTTAGTGGTTGGAAATCTGGTTTCGACTTTGGCCTTAATGTCAACTGAAGGTCATTTAATTCATCCATAACTCCTTCGAATTGACTACGCATCCCTACCAAAAACTCCGACTTAACCATGAATTCCTTATTATTCCTTGCTTCAAAATTAGATATATTATTAGCAAGCTTGAACATTTCATCCAACTTGAAAAGACGTTCCTTTTTTACTGTTAAAAGAACAAATTCTTTATTAAATAGTGGATCAATAGGTAATTCACCACTAATTCCTGACATTTTGGTAATAAGATATCAACTTCAAATCTTAATTTAATTTACGAATTCGTTTTAACGTATTTATGAGGTAAATAGATAAGTCGAGAATTTACCAAAATTACCTACAGCTTTATAATTATTCAATTACGGAATGAATTATGTGGGTAGGTGATCAGTAAATCTACTACTTTATAATTATTTAATTACGGATAAATTATGTGGGTAGGTTGATCAGTCGAGAATTTACCAAAAATTACCTAAATCTATCACTTTCCCAATTATTATTTAATTCCGGATAAATTATGTGGGTAGGCAGACAAGAATTTACTTAAACAATTAAGCAAATCTATTACTTTCCTAATTATTATTTAATTATGAATAAATTATGTGGGTAGGCAGACGAGAATTTACCAAAAAATTACGTAAATCTATCACTTTCCCAATTATTATTTAATTACGGATAAAATATGTGGGTAGGTAGTTCGGTTGAGAATTTACCAAAAAATTACGTAAATCTATAACATTCCCCAATTATTAAAATAAACTATGGCAGAATTATATCCGGCTCGAAGGACCAAAAAATGGTGTGGCGTGTAAATAGCCACATCGAATAATGGGCATTATACCCTGATATTAATTTATAATATAAAAAAAACAACATCTATATTCTCTCTCCAGAAACAACCGTATGAAATAACTCACATACAAAGAAAAGTCACCACTAACCTGATCAGCGATCTCCTTTGCATTCAGCTGGTCCACTTGTGAAGATCATAATTGTTTTTTTTCTTTTCAATTATAAGATCATAGCACAGGTTTATTTCGAATTCACATAAAGTGGCTGTCTTTTCATGCAACAACAAGGCAATAATTTTGGAGAGAGAAATACTTGTTTCTTCCAAAAGAAGGAGTGCAATATTGATGGGATTTATTCTGTCCGTCAATCATCAGCAAAAGGGCACGTCTCTGACCTCAGTTGTGCAATTTGGAAACACCGAACAAATTAGGGTGCATTCCAAAGCATAGAGGCTAAAAATTGTCATTTCCGAGAGAGAAGATGTATAAAAATGTTTTTTATAAAACGAATATAAATATTTTATTACCAATATTAAATCTGACTCTAATATCCTTCCAAACCTAGCTAACAATAAGTAAAATAAGTTAAATTCTTTTCAGTTTTATTTAAAACATACAAAAAATATGTTTTGACATTCTAAAACGGAAATAAATCTTTGTCATTCAATATTTGAATCGCGATAAATATATCGCGAATGAATAATGACGTTTGGCATTTCACTGAAATTTGTTCACCCTGTTGGCATTTTTTATAACTAGTCATCTGTTGAAGGGAACATAATCTACAAAAATCGATATCCTAAATTGATCGTAAATTTGATAGAAAATTTCATTGGGAAGAGCGTATTTGTGCAACTGAATAGTATTGTGTCAAAATTTCGGCTCAAAATTTGCTCATTGGGGTTGGAAAAAATGGCCGTAAATATATTTCATTTAGCCGACGTGAACTGTTGCTTGTTAGTTGGAAATTTGCGATCGTTACCATGTTACCAACGTTACGTTATGTTCACAAAGGAGTCTATACTTGACATTATTATTTTTTTTAGTATTCTAATATATTTCTGATGAAGAAAGCATCGCTTTCGATACATGTAGATATGTGTATATTAATAAAGTGGTGTTACAAGTAATTTTTAATTAATTTATTAATAATATATGAAACTGTGCATTACCAGCATATAACATTCTACGTCGTACACTTTCCAAATGTAATTGGTTTATTTGACTCGCCAGGCCACTAGACCGCACGTCCCGCGAGAGTATCGTGCAAAAGGTAACTTCAGTATAAATTCTAGTTCAATCCCCGGGGACCAGCTTTGTGAAACACACCACATTAGCCTTCAGCAACAATATACCAAACACCGAGAACTCCGTACTCTACACACTCTGTACGAGAGACCGCGTGTGGAGCCAGTTTTCCTAGAAGGACCTTTTTCTAATCACCTCCAATACTTTTTAGTCTATTTGTCTCCGCGGCTAAAGCAAAGATTAATTACATTGGTATCGAGTAGGCAAAGGGATTGCTTTATAAAGTAATGCTTCTTAAATATTTTCTTCGATTGCCGTTTTTCCAAATATATTTATGATTTGATGACATAAAATCGACCTCCTATCACAAGAATACTTATGTCTAATGGTATGCACACAGAAATACACACTTTGCAAATCAAGAAATCCTACGAATGATTTATCTGTAAATTCTATAGGGGTACTTAGGAAAAACGGGTAATTTGGCAATATATAATAATCCTTAAACTGTAATCATTTAAATTATCTTTGAAATTTTAGTTAAACGTTCAAAATTGCTTTCACTGTTTTTTTCACTTGTTATGGATGGTTAGGACCATTTGTGAGTGCTGACCCTCATCAAATGATAAGATTTATTATAAAATGGGAACTTTTAGTGGAATTTATTAAGTAAATGGTATTAAGGATAGTAACACGATGCGGCTACCAACCTGAGAAACCATCTCTTAAATTAAGTTAATTTAATTTATACTATATTATTATTACGTATTATGTACAATCAATGAATACTCATACTCAAATTAAATGAAAATCAAAACAATTTACCTCATTGTACTTGCTCGCATATAACAAAAGCAAAAAATATTAAATCTTGGGATCTTAACTGATGATAAACTCCGCTGGGATTTACACATTAACGGAACATCAAAAAAACTAATAAAACTCGTTTAATTTTTCAAAAAATTACATAATATCTTGTTAACCGAGGATCTGCATAGATTATAATATGCTTTATGCCACTCTGGAATAAGGAATTTTGGGATGGGGCTCAGCTTCATCAAATTACATAAAACCACTAAACACGACTAAAAATGCATCATAAAGACAATTTTAAAGGTCGCCATACGAAAGTCAACAACGGAAATATTTAAACATTTCGACGTTCCAAGTACTCAAAAAATCTTTGCCAATAATGTTCTAGTTCATCATCTTAAAAAGGAATAACTGGCTATGACTCCTCATGATCATAATACCAGAGCAAAGCAATTAGACAACCTAAGTATACCTAAATGTAATACTACTTTTGGACAAAGAAGCTCCAAATTTTTAGCGGTAAAATTATACGACAAACTCCCACTTAGTATCAAACAAAGTAATTCAATAAATAATTGCATTAAAGTCCATCAAGACTTGGCTTAAGGAATTAACAAAAGAAGAACTGACTATTATTCTCAAAACAATATCATAGAAATTACTGGAAATACCCTATCCAAACCTTGATCTTGAAATATATAAGTCGATGAAACCCCTTTATTCACAACCTAGTTCGCCTCAGCATAGAATCTCCTAGGAGGACTATGAAAAAAAATTGTAACATATTTATCTATTTTTTATACTTATACCCTATCTTAAAATGTTAAAATTATATAGAAATTAATTTTTAAAAAAAGCATTTTCTTTATATTATTTATATTTGTTTTTTTACGTAATTATCATTTTTTAAATTTTTCTTTTCTCATTATCACCTTATACGAGTATATTTAAATATTCTTATTTCACAATTTTATTGTATTCATTTCTCTATTTATATTTGTATACATTTCATGTAATCTGGCAGATTGGGTTTGCACTATACACCCAGTCCTGTTGGATTAGTAACTTAAATAAATGAATAAATAAATAAAGGAAGTGCTGAAGTAATAGGTACAAGTGTAGTACAAGGGTAACTTAGCGTTATTAAATTATGTTTCTAAAATTGCTATATCATTGATTGTATTTTCTAGAAATCGTAGTTCCGAGATATTTCATGATATCCTTACATGTTTGGGTTGCCAAGATAGGGTTGGAGCTGTTCTTACACCCGTAATAGGCGGTATAGATACAATTGTACTTTCATTTTTATTTATTTTTTACAGTATATCCACACAGGAGGCATTAATAATTTCGCTTAAGACCTATACCATCTGTGGAGATGCTGTATGGACGGTCTTATAGAGGATAGGAAAGAGTGAACATGGGTCTTGAAGAGACCCATGTTGTAGGATGGATCATTCCACAGCCGAGCTGTTGAATACAAGAACGAGTCGTAGAAGCGTTCCGTTCTTATCTGACAAATATCAACCGTGTGCAAATGTTAGACGCGCGTTTGGCGTGTTTCTCGACTATGCACCGGTGCCGAAGGGATCAATGATGTTAGTTCCTAAGAGCATCTTCTAATAAAATACCGGTAGAACAAGGAGAGCATTCCCACCTGACGTTTGTGCTCCAAAGATTGCAATCCTTATGTTAAGATAGGCGAATCTATCAAACGGACCGCCCGTTTCTTCACAGTCATGGGTTTTTTCAGATATTTTGGGACTACCGACCAGAGGTGTCTGCCAAATTCTACAGTGTCATGTTCATATCTTTTTTATGGAAATGATGAAAGAATGCTGATGATGAAGCGCTGATTTCTAACTGTATGGAAGGTCTTCAATCTCTCATATTTAAGATGAATGCCGTATGTTTGAAGAATGAGCGTGATGGATGTAAATTAGTTCAAAGTAATGGTGTTTGAAAGAGAGAGTGCGATAACAGTGTGAAATATACTTGTAAATTATGAGTACTTGAAGCAATTGGATGAGTTTGTGCATTTGGGAAGTATGTTTACGAGAAATTCTGATAGGGATATTGAAGGAAAGGATAAACCCGGTAAACTCAATTAATGGAGGACTGAACGCTGATGGAACTGATAAAAACATTATCTAAAGAAGCGAAGCAAGCAGTCCACAATGGAGTGCTGATACCAATCCGGATATATAGTAGTGAGACATAGAACTGATGAACAGAGGAAGGATGAAAGTAGATTGAATACGAATGACAATACGACTTGTAGGGGGTAAGAACCCGTTTAAATCCATTAAAAAACAAAAAGGAATTTACCATTATTTCGCAGGCACATAATATAAATAGTGAAATCGACAATCTGAACATTATTAAAATTTAAAAAACTTAACATAAATATTGTGTAGATACTAAATACCGTACAGAGGGGATATATCAAACAAACAGATTGAAATCTTTTGAACACAGACGTCAGGTGGGAATGCTATCCTTGTTCAACTGGTATTTCAAAGGAAGATGCTCTGAGAAACTAGCGTCATTGATCCCTTCGGAACCGGTGCACAGTCGTTAAACACGCCAAACGCGCGCCCAACATTTGTACATGGTTGACATTTATCACATGAGAATGGGTCGCTTCTACGACTCGTTTTTTATGTTCAACAGTTCGACTTTGGAATGATTTGCCAGACTTTTTTTCCCCATCTCATAAAATGGGTCTCGTCAAGACTCAGGTTCATTCCTTCCTATCCTCTAAAAGGCATAGGTCTCGGGGGAAACTATTTGCCTCTGGGCCTCGTGTGTATAATTACCGTAAAAATCAATCATTTTCATACAAAGTGTTTGAAGTCACAATCTTACTTATGCTGCCTGTTAGCGCTCTAAAATAAATGTATGTTCTATGTAAATACCGCACAACTTGCTCCCTGCTAATCGGAGCCCATGAGATTATGGCATCCCATATTAGTTGGAGAATATTCCCTTTTGGAGAATATTGTAAGGCTGAATGGTATAAGAGGGGAAGGAAATGAAGAAGAAAGCGGTAGGGAAGTACCTGTATATTCAGATCTTACCACCAAACACGGATAAAGCCATTTCAAGTGACGTTTCTATTCTGAACGGTGGTCGATAGTCACCAGGGCCATACTGAGAGTATTTACCTCCAGGGTTAATGTATTTCTCTTTGCAAAAAATATACAGCAATATATAAAACATCAATTTGTTTGAAAAAGTTCAGGTGTTTCATTTTAAAACCATGTACGAGGAAAACCTTTTTTTTCCTGAGAGTTTTAAAATTGAAGGATTTTTTTTTTCAAATAATGTTAATGTTTATTAATGAATGAACGTCACACTCATTCAATAAAAGCCATCTATAAAAAATTAGATTTTTATATTAATTATTAACAAATTGATACGTAAATCAAATAAAATAACTACTACCACTCGCGGACACAGCTGCGCCTTCCACGAGACAAACGTAAAAATTATGCGCTGTGAACAAAGTTGTTTTCCATTCATCAGATTTGTATTTTTATCTGAGAATCGTGAAACATTTAAAACGGTCGAACATTCCAAACAATGAGAAAACATACCCACATTTTATTTAAATGGTTTATTCTCCCAGCTGTTATCATTTCATTTCAATCAAAACGTATTTTCCGTATCCGTTTTCTTTTCCAAATTCTAAAGAAGAACGTTTTTAAAATTGATTTTGATTCCATCTGGCAAATAAACGTCTTTGCGGATCTATTTTTTTCCAATTTTCAAAAACCTTACACTAATTTAATTATTTACCTTGTATTGAAAAGTTTTTCCAGTTACTCTAATTTATTTTGAAATATTAATCTATTTTTTCCTTCATCAGATGATCACTTTCTATTGAGCAGTGGCGTGCATTGTTCTATAACCAAGAGTAATCAGTAGCTTCCAGGTGTTGATGATCACGCCACGTTGAGGAACACAGTTAAAAATCCCGAACGACTTAGATTTATAATTAAATGATTATGCTGAGAGTTATCCCAATTGTTTCTAGTAGAAAATAGTTAATTAAGATCTACGAGTACATGACTCTCTACCAATCACTATTAGAATATGGTATTATCGGATAGGGGAGTGCTATTGAGAATATTCTTAATTTACTCATTAGAACACATAAAGCCATCATGAAAAGTATACTTAAATTCCCCGTCAGAACTAATACTGACGAAATCTTCAACAACCTTAATATTATGTCAATAAAACAATTATATTAAAAAAAATACTACTTTACATTTATAAACACAAAAACAAGAAATAACAACAATTCCACATAGTAGAAACAAGATCTCAAATTCAAAAACACATACAACGAGAAACCACAAACACAACATTTTTACAAAAAACCTGCTTATACTATGGTACCTCTACAGCAAAATCCCACTATCCTTTAAAAATCACAACAACCATAATAATAATCTAAGCATTATTTTTAATTTTTAAACTGTCAGTTGATGGTAAAATTCTATTTTTATATAATTTTTTTTTTGTTTAAAAAGCCATTGTAACTTTTTTATTCATCAATAAAACAGATTTCAAGTCATAAATAAAAACAATATTAGGAAGCAGCGGGACTCACTCCTGACATCTATGCTATATACGAGTATACCATAGATTTAGTTTCGATTGTGCCAGTCTGACGATGCCCGTGATAGGGTGAAACTGATCCGGTAAAAATTGAAAAAAAAGTTACTAAGGTTTTTTAATCAAATAAATTCATAGAATCCAAGAAAACGGCAGTAAGAAAACGGTTTACGTAAAATATTTTTCCCATATTTCGTAACAAACTCTTACCAAGAGTAGTGAAAAAAGGATTCTTTTGTACAAAGTACTATCAAATATTCAGTATTCCAGATAGAAATAAATCAATATCTCCAATATTTACGTTTAGAACATATCAAATAGTTTCTTATTTCGACCCCGGGTAGGGTTGTAGAGCACATAGAACACATCTGTTCCCAGAGATTGGCTCAGCTATTTGTTAATACATCTCGTACACAGAATACCAATAGAATCCGATGCCGGTTATACATGTTATTATGTCTAGGTCGAGTACCCGAGGCAGACGTGATATTGACGTTACAAGATAGTTTGTGTTTGAGTTTGTGTTTGTGTTTGAGTTTGTGTTTGTGTTTCCAAGTTGTGACTACAGAAAGGCGTTCTGAATTACGCTCAAATGGTGCTGTACTAATTGAATGTAGAGTATTTACTTACCTTTTGGACGGCTGAAAGCCTTAAAGTGACAACTACGTATCAGTGGCGTGCGGTCTATCGTAACAGATTCTAATGGACTCTTAACGACCGGAAAAAATAAAACTTCACAACTTATATGTAAAAAATACAATAATGTTAATCTGCGAGTTGCATTATGTACAGATGGCAATGAAATTAAAATTCTCCACTTAAAATATTTGCACAGTTTAAAATATAAAATTGTCTACAAGCTTTTTTGTCAAACAAGAATGAGTTTTAAATATACTCGTACGTCGTGAACATAAAAACATCGATTTTTCATTTTTTTCTTGGAACAATTTAAAAATAAGGAACTCCAGTTAAAATATAATGGCTTTAAAAAAATATATTCCTTTAGATCAGCAAACGCCAATTCTTAATACATAACTTTTATTATTTATAATTGTACATAGAATTTAAAAATCATTATTTAAAAGTGAAACAAAACATCTCATCAAAACACCTTGTTACATTGGTAACATTGCATTTGGAATATCTGAAGTCATGTGTGCGTTCTGTTTTTGGATTAGTATGGACATTGTCTAAGTTGGTAGTCGCTAGCTATATACTCGTAAGTCTTAGATGTAAGTCACTAATTATAAGTCTGAATTAGGTAGTTTCTAGTTATAAATCTTAGCTGTAAGTGATTAGTAATAAATCTAATATATAAATTATTAGATATAAGTCTAAGTGATAAGGTACAGGTTAGATAAATTATGTTGTAAATCGCCCTTGAGGTGATTTTCTCACGAAAACGGCGCTGTAGAAATAATCCATTCCTTATTATTATTGTTATTCTTCGATTTTGTTTTGTATTTTAAAGATGCGTTTTTAGTTTTGGAGAAATTTAAAGTTAATTTGGGTGACTTTAAGCTCTATAATTGTTGTTCAATATAAAAATAACTATTATTGATGAAATAAGTATTCACGAAGAAAGCAATTATCAATATGGATACTATTATTATTCTTGGAATTATAGTTTCTAAAAGAGTGCATAATTTTATATTATATAGGTTTAATTATGCTTTACTATGAATAGAATATAAAATGATGTACGTTAAAACTCATCCTTGTTTAAACATTTAACATTCTAACCTCAAAACTAAT
This sequence comes from Halesus radiatus, assembly GCA_022606495.2. Taxonomy (NCBI): domain Eukaryota; kingdom Metazoa; phylum Arthropoda; class Insecta; order Trichoptera; family Limnephilidae; genus Halesus; species Halesus radiatus. Next base: position 36,404 of record JAHDVE020009808.1, on the reverse strand, counting down.
CAAAACCTTTCGTTCATATATTTGGAGCGTTTTAGCGACCTTTGAAAAACTGAAACTTTGAACATTATTTTAACGATGAAAATTGACTTGACTAAGTTTGAACGTCATTATTAACAATTTTTTCTAAAAATTCGATTGTAGTTCCTGATTAAACAAATGGGATTTATAAATTAATACTGAAAAAGTGTGAAAAACACGTTACACAGAATGGTTAAAAGTTTATTTCCCAGTAAAGAGCCTCTGATCCGGCGTGCTCTCAGCGGCAGAACTACATCTGATATCTGTCACAACTATCTTGCAGGTTATATAACAGTGACGGAGTGGTGCTCCAGCATGGAGGCGGCCACACTGCTGGGCCTACCCTGGCGGATGCTGCGAGATAAGCTGGTGCGACTGGACGCCGACACTGGCAGGGTGCGCTTCATGGATACCTTTGACGGAGCCAACGCTGATCTCATGGTAAGATAATAACCACAATAAGACTTATACTACATTCAACAAACAATTATTTGCTTTCAGGCAGTCATTTTATTGACAGCAAATTTATCAAGCTACAATAAAACAGTTTTTAAAGTGAATCGATAAAGATTTTTACTCTTTAAAAAATGGTTTGCAATCACCACTTTATTAATATATACATTCCAACATATTTAGAAAGCGAATCTTTCCGCATCAGGAATATACAGAATACTGTAAATGATAAACATAGAACATAATAATCTAAGAATAGACAAATTATAAACGTTGATTAAAGTAGGTAAGAAATTAAGGGGAACGGCTGCGGTGCCTGTTTCAGACAAAACTTAATTTTGGATTAGAGGCCAAAATACCCATCCAAACTAAATGATCTTTTTTTTTTTAATTAAAGGTTGAGTAAATATCTAGTACGGAGGAGAAGTATTTTATTTATTTTTGTTTTAGTTTTTTTAAGTGTGTGCCATGAAAAAATATCAATTTTAATAATTAAAAAAATTGATCATTCTGTTTGGGTGGGTATTTTGGCTTCCAATCCAAAATTCAGTTTTGTATGAAAGAGAGCACCGCAGCCGTTCCCCTTAATCATAAACGTCAATAAAAAATATTATAAATCATTGGATAATAAATTTATATTAGAAATAATTTTTATTATTATTATTGATATGAAAATAAATTCAAGACATAGCTGTTTTTTTTTTGATTATTGATTATATTTAATTGACTATTTACACCTTTTATAATTTCTAAAATTTAAAATTTGTCTAATTGTAAACCGTTTGTTTTTGTACATACAATTTTTAAACCTTTATTTATGTCAAAAGAATGATTGGTACATAAGTAATTGATTTATTTTAATTTTGGGGCACTTTTAGAAGCTCTAAGGCTCAACCAATATTCGAATACCTATATACGTATTTTTTCATTATTCAAATGCAAGCAAATTAAGGGGGCTAAATCATCTCATTTGAGCGGTGTTTATTCCTGAGAGTAATCAGTACTTTGGGAACCTCCCCTGCGTCTCGGCCATTTGCTATTTACGTAAACAAGATGAACTTTTTTTGCTCTCCAAAGTAAAGGTTAAACAAGAATTCACTTTTGTATTTCTCGGAGGAAAGTACCCGGTTTTTAAGTTTAACATTTTATCTCGGGAATACTTCGTCCGTTCTCCGACATTTAAAGTAAACTCAGAATAGAACCAGTTAGCTTTCCCTTTTAGCATTTTTAGAATTTTCAGATAAAACCTCAATCTTGTTATTAAACTGGTAACTTTAAAACGTTGAAGCCACTGAACAGATAATTCCGAAGAGAGTGAACAACACCGTATTGAACAACCGCCATATTACCTAAGACCCTTTGACACATCGGTCTCTAATATGCCAATGAAACTAAATATCTATTCAAGAAAGAGTTTCGGAATTTACATCAATTTCACCCATGAAAATTTTACTTTACTTTGGGCACACGGGGACGCCTACAGTCGGCTATCACTTCGGTAATAAAAGCGTTGGAATTTTATATTCTGTGAAGAATCGAGAAAAAATAATACAGGTTTTGGTAATTATTGTAATATCTTATATTTTACATTACAAGATCTACGAACTTAACAAAACTGTAATTACCATGTGCGAAATAGGTGCCTACAATTCCAACCGATTATTTCCTGAGCAACACGGACTGCGTTTTAATGGAGCTGTTAAGAATAAGGCCCATGGATTAGCTACCACATATATTATTCACCTTTTTATGTTATTACTGGAATTATCTGAACCCGAGGGATTTGTGAACATTATCCAGCACTTGAGTGTGTGTAATGGTCTCATAACACGCTCCCAGAAACATTACGATATTGCGATCAAATTACTAGTTAGAAGTGTGTAGCTAATTAAAAATTAAATTAATTATTCCATCTAAAATACATTACAATGTTTAAGGTGGGTAGGTAGGTACTTATTTCACCCAATTTGTAATTTACAAAAAATTCTATGGAAAAGTTGAGGAAGCGAGATAAGTATTCAAATTAGTTCTGATACCAACTCCGATGACGATGACGCACGTTTTGAATGGATATGAAATGAACGTATATACAGAATGCTTCAATTCCACAAACAAAAATTACAAGGAATTGTATTTAAAAAAAGAGGAATATATAAGTACCTGCCTTTCATTACCAACTTGAAAACATGCAAATCAAGCTGCACCCAGGAGCCTACCGCCTTAACATTAGATTTACGGAATCAGTCAATTAGACGGAATCAATTTCGATCTGAAAAATGCAGATAGAAAACAAATTTAGATTTATGTAATATGTGTTATTATATGGGTTATTATACATATAATGATATGAATACATATATGAATCGGTTTTCTATGTCGGCATTCTACATATGGTATCTATTTGTACGAACACCCGTTACAGTCGTTCTTTAGTGAACAAAGAAACAACAAGTAAACCATGTTATGTTCATGGTTGATCATGTAATATAGGTGGTTGAACAAATGGTGTGAAAACAAAGTGTGATGGCAGAATCTCATGGATGGTATCAAGTCTTTTAAAAATATTTAGGATTCAGCAGCTATTAATGCATGGGTTTTGTATATAGAGAACACTCGTGTAAATATATCAAGGACAAACTTTATTTTTCAATTGACTGATGGACTATGAGAACACTCGTGTAAATATATCAAAGACAAACTTTATTTTTCAATTGACTGATGGACTATGAATTACTATAAAAATAACCCCGATACTAATTCCAGTCTGATGCCTTCCAATACTTGAAAAGTCATTCTAAATAGGATCTATACTCCTAATAATATCTGTGTTAACTATCATAAGTATTTGTGCGGAAAATGTAGACAAAAAAACGATTTTTTTTAACCCCGTCCTGATGAAAATCTATTGTGTTTAACATTTCGTAAAAATAAAATATTTTGTTTTGAATCACAAAATTATTTTTAAACTATCCCCAACCAGTTTCGCTTATCCCAAGCTTCCCCAGGTTAAAAATTTAAAGTAAATAAAAATACATGGAGTGAGCGTATATTTTTATTTATTTGTAAGGGACAAACAGTTTTTAGGGACAAAAACAAGGTTAAAAGAGTAGGAAGGGGAAAATGGGATAGGGATAGGAGAAGCTGTCAATACATACTACAATAATTATGAATTCATTTGTGTTCGTAAGTGTATATAGGTGGGATATAATACAAAACAGAGTAAGAGGGAGACAAAATATAAAGTGAAACAATAGAACAGTGAGACAGAGATATGCTAACTTACACTAGAATGAGTCAACACATACAAAAGGAAGAGTCAGAACGTTAAAAGAAGGAGGAATTAAGCTTCTAAATTATCTAATCTAAGACCAAAACTATTTTTATGTAAAATGTTAGTACCGGTGTTTTAATTATAGGTATGATCTTTTTCAATTAGATGGTTGGCGAATTCCAATAAAGCAATATCTATCTAAGATGTTCCTCGATTATAATATTTACGTTAAGTGCTGTTTTACCGTTATAAAAGGCCTTGTACAATAAAGTGATTGTTGATTTTAATCATGTCAAACCACAAATTGCCTTCTACGAAAAAAATCTATTATTTTAAAATATTTTAACTATATAATTTCATTTAACAAACCGTATTTTAATTACGCGTCAAAATCACGTGTTTCAGTCAAAATGGGTGTACAATAAATGCCAGTAAATCTAATGTTAATTTGAATTAATTAATTTTCTTTCATTTAGAGTTTTCATTAGTCTGTGTACAACTTTTCTTTTGATTTTGATACTGGACTCACTAATGCCTTCGTGTATTTTATTATATACTTATCATAATTTCTTCAAAATATTTGTAATAACTTTGTGGCGTTATTAGTAATAAATGAATTAAAAATTACTTACCATTCACCACTTTATTAATACACACAAATATCAACATGTTTCGAAAGTGATGCTTTCTTCATCGGGAATATATAATAATAATAATAAATTTATTTATATAAAATACTAAAAAATAATTATGTCAAGTATAGACAAAACATCTTTAATAACAATTATTCTGAATTTGCCAATCATATTTTAGAAACCAATTATTCTTTTGATATAAATAAAGGTTTTAAAATTTTTACATACAAATACAACCAATACAAAATACAATTAGGCAAATTCTAAATTTTAAAAATCAGTAAATTTATTTGAATTTTTTTTAAAATAGCTTAGTCTTGAATTTATTTTCATATTATAGCATTAAAAATAATTTTATTTTTTAATTTCTAATATAAATTTTTTATTCATTCGTTTATAATTTTACTAACATTTTGGTTTATTATTACCTACATTAATCAATTTTTGGTAATGTTTAGAATTTGTCTATTTTAACATTATTGTGTTCTATTTTTATAATTTGTCTATACTTGACATTATTATTTTTTTAGTGTTTTATATATTCCTGATGAAGAAAGCATCGCTTTCGAAGCATGTAGTATATTAATATATGTGTATATTAATAAAGTGGTGACTACAAAGAAATTAGCAATTCATTTATATATTCTTATCAATTCATCTTGTGTGAATATTGGATGCGAATGATATTACGATGACATAACTCCAGATTCATCTAAATTGATTCTTAAACTAACTGTAAATCCACATGTAAAATAAATCATATTATCACCTCTTCCAAATTGTGTAGCTCTATTCGCAACACGAAGGCATTGTTTTAGGTGGTCGTAAACCGTAAATTACAATTCAGAGGCTGTCTAAAAGCTTTTTCCTTGTTTCAAGTCTGAAAGGTTTAGACACATTCCACGCTTACATATATTTCAAAATTAGAAAGACTTTTGGGAAAGATGATGATGTCGTATCAAGTACAAATTCACAGAACTCAAGAAGTGAGCTAAAATATTATTTTAAAATAAGATCCAGAAGAGCCATATTTAAAATTCACACAGAACCTTAAGATATAATGTAAAAGTAAAAGATTATGATAAATAATATCTCTTAACGTTTTCAGAAAGATGCTCAAAAGGCTGGAACATCGTCAGTGGTGGAAACGCTTTACCGGAACAAGACCAGCTTGGAAGCTATTTTCAGAATCATCGACAAGGATAATTCTGGTAAATTAATATCTTTTTCTGCTTTATCTTATTTATTTATTTAAACTTACACAATACATTTTATAACAAACATTAGTTTCAAAAAAAAAATTATGTAATCAAATTTATTAATGTTATTATTAAGTTCTGCGAGTATTTTTAGTTTTTATAATTGTGACAGATGTTTCGACGTTCAAGGCCATTTCAAACTGCGGTTAATCCATATTGTTACGACTTATTTATGTGATTTTATTTACTCCTACCCCATTCTAATTTGGACGGGTTTTTAAAATAATGATTTATTATGGGTAAAACTGATTTTGTTAGAAAATAATTAAAATTCCATATTCTCTGAGGTTTTTACATTTATAATGTGTTTCCCCGTATTTAAATGATAATGTTTTCTTAATTGATTTATTTAATTGTGTTATGTTTTTTTAACATACTGCAGTTTGAAAATGGATCTGACAATAATAAAAACTAAAAATGGTTGCGGAACTTAATAACAATATTATTTGATTGACTTTAATTTTTTTTTAAATTGAATGGAGTTCCACGAAATAGACACAAAAACAATTAACAAATAATAAGGTTGGTATATTAACATTTACATTGTTAAAGTGCCTAATACGTATGTCCATACAATATCTTATTCATTTTTGTCTGGGGTGATAATGTTTATAAACTATGTATGCACGTGTGACTAATATTAATAAAAAGACGGAAAGTGTGTGGATAGATGACATATTAAATAAGATCACATCCTCCCTTTAGCAATGAAAACCATTACAAAATTAACCGAATTAAAAAAATAAGTATTAAGATATGGATTATGGACACGGGAAGGAAGAATATAGATATGATGTTGCAACCCAACAGAGGTTAATGATCAGGGTATGTTTTCTACTAGATTTTAAAAATTTTATAATTTTTTGCATTATAATGTTCCTCTACTAATATTTTTACATAATTACGAAAACTCACTAAAAAAATTAACAAACTTAAAAAAAAATTGACCTTTTTTATATGAATACCCGACAAGAGTCCCAACTGCTCCCCACCGTCTGGAGCCAGTGAGACTATGGCATCCCAATTGGGGAATGTTGTTGGGCTGAAGGTATTGGGGAGGGGAAGGATAAGGGGAAAGGAAGGTGGGGAAATACCTGGCTATTCAGATCTGGTCACCAAACACGGCTAAAATCCATTTCAAGCAACGTTTCAATTCTGAATGGTGGTCTCTCACCAGGGCGATACTGAAAGTATCTTCCACTCTGGAACGTGCGTAAATATACTACATATTATTTTTAAATTAATTAATTTTGAAACAGCACATTTTAATAAAATAAATTATATTTGCGCTCGCCGGGATTTGAACCCGCGACCTTCGGATTCGTAGTCGAGAGCCTTACCCCTCGACCATGGAGGCCTTCTAAATTAATTTATATAAAATAAAACTGCGTACAATGTGACCTTAGAACGGGGTACCCCAGTACGGTCACATTTTTTGCAACTTTTGTAAAACATTATGAAATAAATAAACTAATAAATGAGAGTGGTCCCAGATGCGATGAATGCTTAAATAAATGAAGACTATATGGCAGAATGGAACTACATCATTTATAGGTTGTTGGTGATAGGTCGGTGGCTACTCAAAGGTAACCGAAACCGCTAACTCTACCTACTGGCATAGTGACATAGTGAGTGGGAACATCCCATGGAAGTTTCGTACTTTGGACCCACAAACATACGTCAGCAGTTTAGAATGCTGGATGACTTGCAGCCGACAGTATTAAACACACCCTGGTCTATTTCATTACCTTCAATTTAAATTAATGTGTCGACATACTAAAAGCGGTGTCAGGTCGAAATAACGCAAGCGTGAAATTCACGTACCAATTCACTGCCAGAATTGTGCACGAACGTAATTTTACATACGGGGAGAATTACACCTACTTAAATCACAACTTCTGGAATTACATACTGAAAAATACTTTTTTTAATGATTTTAAATTTTAAGATAAAGAATGTGTTAAATAATTTTCACAACGGTTAAAAAACAAAAGTTCGTTTTTTGCAATGTTTTTTTAGATATTGATTACGGATCTGAGGTTGCCGAGATTTCTGTCTTATAGGGAATACCACCGGTTTCTTTAATTGTACGTTATTATTTTTTTTTAATCGAAAATGAAATAAATAATATACTCTTAATAACTCACTTCCGTTACATCTATATTTTAGGAAACAACTCATTAAAAACATCAATTACAAGGCGCATAAAGAAAGCGTGGCGGGCGAAAAATGATATATTTCCAAGGTCAAACAAGAGTGGAAGATACTTTCAGTATCGCCTTGGTGAGAGACTACCGTTCAGAATTGAAACGGTGCTTGAAATGGCTTTTAGCCGTGATTGGTGACCAGATCTGAATAGCCAGGTATTTCCTTACCTTCCTCGTACTCTTCTCCTTCCCGTCCTCAATACCTCCAGCCTCACTACATTCCCCAATCGGGGATACCATAGTCACCTCACTGGCTCCAGACGATTGGGAGCAGTTGGGACTCTTCTGCGGTATTCATATAAAAAATAAAAAATAAATAATAATAAATAAATAAATAAAAAATACTCCTGTTTTCTAATTATTTTATTTAACCAAGTGGACAACACGATAAAGTTCCGCGAGCCACACGGTACGGGCTTGCGACCCGCGGGCCACGAGTTATTCATGACTGATTTATGTGAACAGAAAAGTTTAATACTAGTAATTTTGTAGTAAATCAAGTTAATAAGCTTAAAAAATTACATGAAAAATAATAGTTTTTTATCTCTTTTACCTTAACTTGTTCATTTTCTTTTCTATGCCAAAGATAATATAAATAAAAAAAATCAATAAATGAACTCACTGCTTTACATACGAGTGCAAAGAAATAATGCTTTCCAATATTTGCACAAATTTGAAACTTTATAAAAATCTTCAAAAATTAACCATTTTTTCCTACAAAATTTATTTATCACAATGCTCCTGCTTTAATAGTTAAACCTATAAAAAAAAAGTTTTTTTCATGTGTAATTCCAGTAGGTGTAATTCTCTCCATGTATAATTTCGTCCACGCCTAAGTAATTCACGCCTGTGTAATTTCGTCACATTGTCATAACTACTAAAAGCGCAGATATTCGAACTCATTCGTATGATTCATCGAAGGCCGCGTGTTTTGATCCAGTTTATTTGGCATTTGTGTGGCTTCTGTTAAATTTGCTTCGTGTGCTATATATGTTATAACTTTTTTCCCTTCTATTTCAGGCTACATAACTCTGGAAGAATTCTCCGATGCCTGTAACCTCCTCCGCAAGCACATGCCGAATCCCATTACCCAGGAACAGCTGGTCGATATCTGCCGTCTGATGGACATCAACAAGGACGGTCTCGTGGACCTTAACGAGTTTTTAGAGACTTTCAGACTGGTGGACACTGACAAACAAAGATGCATGCCTATGTCTGAGGACATGTGACACCACGCAGGCCGTCGCGAGGTCGCGGCGGTCGACAATACGGACGAACCCACCGTGGAATGGATCGCACTCGATGAGATGAAGAAAACTGTCACGATCAGCTCCGAGGAAGACAAGATCATTAGTCCAGGAGACAAAGCCAAGTCTGGTCTCACAGATTTGAAGAATGGCACAGAAACTGCAACCCCTAAAGCTGGAGTCAATAATGGAAAGGAGGCAGCCGCTGCTAAAGTTCTGTCCCCCATTGCAGGAATGAGAAATGGCACCAAAGACGATGATATGGTTAACATAGTCGAAATCAATGTGAATGATAATTGATGTAAAGCAATATAAATAACGCCTTGACGAGATGACAAGGACTCGCTTTGATCTGATCAGCATTAAAAGATCGTCTAATAGCATTTTTGTCATAAACACATTATTTAGATAACCTATTTACAACCCCTTAGATATATTTTTAAAATTCGCTCCATTAGGATAATCAAAATTACATTTATTAGAACAATTTTACCATTAACTCTAAGGAATAGAAGACATCATTGAAATAATTCAAAATACTGGTCCAAATGTTTTCTTTTCACACTTCAAAAAGAAGCCAACCAAATTTAAGAATCCCATGAAACAAATAGTACTCCACTTATAAAAAGATTTTTCTTTACATAATATTCTATTAGGTATCTAAATATTATAATGCATCCTTGAATATTCTCTCAGCAAATAATAAAAAATAGAGAGATTCGTAATTTTATAATGTACGTACCTTATCAAAGAACTCCATGCATGTCTAGCTAAATTCTTATTATGATAAAAAAAAACACATATATCAAATTAGAAAATATGCGTTTCCCAAAAATGATTACCCTTATCTAAGCCTTAATTCTAAAACTATTTAAGTAAAACAATTTATAAAAATGGGGAACAATTTATTGTAGAATATACATGTTCAACATTGTCCTTATCAATTTAAAGCATATTAAATATCGCCAAATGTTTGTTCCAAAATATTATCTTCGTGTTAGGTGATCAATGTTAGAATTAAACACTGATTCGTCTGAAGGTAAATACATGACTCAATAGACTAATTATTATGAAACGTATTATATTCACAAATGTCCTAATGATTTGCTGAAAAACTTGCCTATTCAATTAATGCGCTATTAATAATTGTATTAAGACATTGAGGTATACAAATGGAGTAAACATCAACGTTCGAAATGCGGATCACGTAAATGAGGCCAATTGACTGCATTGAGATAACACGGGCTTCAGTCGATTACAAGCGCTCGCCGGGTATGGATCTCCAAAGATTACTGCAAAATGCCTAAATAACTACACAAGTCGTAAAAACCTTTAAACCGTTAACCTTTCACCGATTTTACGAAAAGTTTGATGCAGCGGCGCGGCCTAGGGTGGGTTCCGTTCCTTCGCGGTCGAAAGGATTCGGGCTACATCGGCAGCCACTTCACCAACCTTCTTATTTCACACGCGGGAACAACTTTATATACTGATTTTGCTACGAACGTTGACTCTATTTATATACATCTATGTGATTAAATACTAAATATCCAATTCAAAACTCATTGAAAACCTTTTACCATAAATAATTTAAATTGTTACGTTTATTAAGTATTTTAAATTAAAGGTCAAACAAAATATTTATTTTGTGATTATTTTCTTCCGAACCATTATTGTCTTTATTGTATCATTTGATATCTCTTATACCTAAGAAATTAGAATCTTTAATATCAAAATTAATAATATAGGAAAATCAAATAATGCATCATTAAGAAATTCGCTCGTAAATAATGTGCTCAGCTAGTATATCAACTTTTTATAAAATATGAGAAAAGAAATTATGTAAAAGTCTCATTTTTCCAATTGATGTTTTCGAGATCCTGAAAAAGCGAAGATTTCCTCAAAATTGTTTTTAAATTTTGTATTGAATATAGAAATATCTAGGAATTTTATCTGTTTTTTTAAAAAAAAAATTTATTGGGGCATTAGTTTTCAGACAAAAGCTCAGATTTTTTAAATACAGATATTATTATATTTAAATTACCTACCTAATTCTTACTGAATTTACCATATCTATTTAAACAATTACAAAAACGATCTGAACTAAACCATACCCCCCTCCATTTGCTTAAAAATTATATTTTATAAAATTTTCAATTATATTAAACCTGGCGTAAATCTGCAGTCTATAAAAAACATTTTTTTTTAAATACCATGAATAATTCTTACTTTACGATCAAACTTTTTACTTTTCAATATACATTGCATCAAATTTTTTTGTGTACAGTGCCATGGAACATTTCTTTCTCTTCCTGTGTCAACTGTGGTTAGAGGTGCATAAATATGGAGCTCTTCTCTACCCAGTGAGCGGGTTGCCTATTGCTGATGTAGAGCTTTTATTTAATTTATTTAAAAGAATTGTAAACTGTGTTTTATGTGCTAGAGGTACTTGCTGATGCCAATCTTATATTTAAACCCGCTCACTAAGGTAATGGAGGGTATAAGATGGAATTTGGGCGGAGACGGAGGGGTTCGGTGCAGGGGGTCCAGTAATTAAAATATATGCTGACAATTCGTACCATTTAATAATAAAATACTACATTAACATAAATTACATATTGTGCTTAGTATTATGCTTCCTCGGGGCCAGGGAATTTATCACAATGCCACTGGTTTATTAACATTTTGTTTCCATAGGTTTTTTTCAGATTTTAAATGTAATATTATTTTGATACATTAATTCATAAATAGGAAAAATCGATTTAAAAGCCTTACTATATCAATTTCGACTACTATTCTTATAATCATATAAATGTTAGATCCTACATGTGTAGAAGACGATGTAAACCTTTTGATGTAATACCGAAATAAATCTATGTACCCGATCCGTAAGTATAATTGAAATAAATATGTTAAGCAGGTAAAATTTCTGATTCCAATCACTAGTAAACCACGAATGAATGTAATTTTATTAATCTCTTAAAAACAACGAAAAAAAAATACAGGTACTGAATTTATATAATTTTTTTTAGGAAACCTTCAAAAATGTTTTATCAATGGATTAACCAAAAACCGTAGCCAAAAATTCATTCAATCTTGCGTAAAGTAAATTCGTATACATTCAATTTTTTTTTTCAATCATATTCCATACCAAAACCTCATGGGTGTGTACTATAATAAATCACGTTTTGACAGATATAAATAAATTCCACAAAAATAAACATATTTAAAAAAAAATATCTATTTATCATAACCTAGAAAAATGTATATTCCTTATCGCAATTTTATAAAGTTAGTAAAAATAATTTCGTTTTAAACGAACCCTGTCAATTGCTTCGTAGAATGATTATTGAAGTAATTCTAATTAATGTATCGCGATATTTATCATGTATTGTAAGGTGCTTCATTTTAAATATATTTTTGTTATATTCCAAAATAATTGATGCAATCAATAAAAATATCCAAAATATTCACTGTCTATTTATTACCTTTAGAGTTACCATAATATGAAATAAATGGTATCCCTCACAGATGGCGCTAATAACATCTTTTAACCTTTCCCTTGCGGTGCTAAAATAAAAACGCGCGTTCCGGTGTTGGGTAGTCACTACACAATAAAAAATTTGCGATTTTAAATCGGAAAAATAAGAAAATTTCATAGCTAATCTCCTTAAGTAATTATAATTGAAATCAAAAATTATAATAATTGAGATTTATTTGCTGAAAACATTAAAAAACCATCTGGCAACGTTCACGGAACGGGAATAGATACCAGGGGTGTAAGTTGAAGTTTGCCGGTTTTACTCATAGATGTCGCTAGAGATATGTATACATTTCTATGATTTGGCATCTATATCATATTTTTCAATGGACATTAACCTTCAAAAATACACAAGTTACATTCTGCCAAAATAATAGTGTCATAGTTGGTTACCTCAGTGAATATGTCGAGTTTCGTTCCAAGTAAATCGCATTTGCGGCATTCGTTGCTTTTCTTATTTCATCAAAAGAAAAAAACAGTTGAAGCTCATCGGTTGCTGGTAGAAACTTATGGTGAACATGCTCCAGTGATTAGAATATGTGAGACATGGTTTCGTCAATTTAAAAGTGGAGATTTCGATTTAACAGATAATGAACATCCTGGTGCAACGAAAAAGTTCGAAGACGAGGAATTGCAGGCGTTATTGGATGAAGACCCAACCCAATCGCAAAAACAATTGGCCCAAACACTTAATGTGACCCGAGGAGCAATTTGCCAACGTTTAAAAGCCATGGGAAAGATACAAAAGTATGGAAAATGGGTACCACACAAAATAAACGAGACAAATCGAAAATCGAAAAACCATTTGTGAAATGCTGCTTCAAAGGTTCGAAAGGAAATCTTTTCTGCATCGAATTGTCACGGGGGACGAAAAATGGATTTATTTTGAGAACCCGAAGCGGAAAAAATCATGGCTTTCACCTGGTGAGGCCGGCCCATCGACTCCAAGGCCAAATCGCTTTGGCCGTAAGACAATGCTCTGTGTTTGGTGGGACCAGTGTGGTGTGGTGTACTCCGAGTTATTAAAACCTGGTGAGACGGTGAATACGGATCGCTACCGATAATAAATTATCAATTTGAATCATGCGTTGATTGAAAAACGGCCAGAATGGGCCCGAAGACATGGCAAAGTTATCCTACAACATGACAACGCACCGCCTCATACAGCTAAAGTAGTGAAGAACACTCTCAAAGCATTGAATTGGGGAATATTATCGCACCCGCCGTACTCTCCAGATCTTGCCCCGTCCGACTATCACCTTTTCGCATCGATGGGACACTCACTCGCAGAGCAGCGCTTCGCCAATTTTGAAAAAGTCAAAAATGGCTCGTCGAATGGTTTGCCTCGAAAGAGAATTTTTTTTTTTGGAATGGTATCCATGATTTGCCTCAAAGATGGGCAAAATGTATAGAATCCGATGGTCAATACTTTAAATAAAAAAAAATTGAAATTCCCTTGAGAATTAAGCGTTTTCTTTATTGAAAAAACCGGCAAACTCCAACTAACACCCCGGTACACTCTGGTTGCAAGCCCGAGAGCTACTGCCGCAAGCACGCCTCTACGCCTCGATGGAAAAAACACGACTGAGAACATCGAGCTCCTCGCGCTTCTACAGTATGCAAAAGTGAGATGCGAATATAGTGTCGCGCTTTCCGCATACTTTTCACGTTTCGTCAAGACCCAATGTCGAGGCACTCACAGCGCTGTTATACACGAATTTGTTTCCGATGTTCACAAAATACCTCCGATGTACCCGATAAATCTGATTATTATTAATATTATTTTTTAAATCATTGCGTAAATATATTATGGAGGAATACCTAAAATCTTAACCTTGTATTTATTATATTTATAGAGATATTGACGGATATTAGAAGCAACGTGTAGAAGATACCCATCACAGGGAAGGGAGGGTTAAACAAAACGCTTTCAGCACTGAATGCTTTTAAATATTGAGATTTTTTAAGGGTAATGGTATTGTGCTCGTATCGCTTAAAAATCCTATGTAGAAATGAATTGTTTCTTGGCGGGTGTGCATACGGAATATGAAATCGATTAATGTTGTATTTATTAGTTTTATAATAATATATAACTGCCAACCAACAATTTATTCCAATATTTACAAGCAATACGTTCTAAAGGGGTTTTTTCTAAAACATGAATATTGTCTGTGGGGGCGTATTATATTTCGTTTGCCCTAAATTGCTGAAAGTATTCAGGAAAAATATATTTTTCTAAAGAATCAACAAAATGTTAGCTATACCTTAGCAGAAAACTGGTGTTTTATTGTGTTCTGAATCGACCGCTTCACGGTTACACCACAATTAAAAATATCTACAATTTATTCGAACAAAAATAGAACCATGTAAAAAAAACAATAGATGTTTTTATCTCTCGTAAAATACAATGCTTGTTCTATAAATTAGTGCAGATTGATATTATCAATTTTATTATAATTCCATAATATTATCAAAAATTAACTGAAAAAATACTGGCCTTTTCAGGGTTAAAATTTTTGTAATAGATTTATTATTATTATCATCTCTTGACAGATTACCTCAGTATTTTCATGGTTTGATTCCAAGATAATATGTGAAGTTTGTGAACCAACCAAATTTTTCATTGTCTTTCATCCAGGATGGGTGGCACTCTTATAATAATATTATCTCTGCTTTCAGATTGAACCTAAATCTAAATTCTGCATGTAGATGGCAGTATGACAACAAAATTATTCAAAAACACTATCTTGAATTTCTTAAGTACTGGCATCTGTTGTAATATGCCCGAACTTAAATTAATATTAATTAATCCTTCCGCAGCTTTCAGAGTAAACCTATTTCAAACTTCTGAATGTAGATGGCAGTAAATCAACCAAATTATTCAATAACATTCCTTTGATTTTCTTAAGTACTGTCATCTGTTGAAATATACCTGAACTAAAATTAATATTAATTAATCTTTTTGCCGCTTTCAGAGTGAACCTACTGAAGGGCAGGAGGGACGTCGGAGACTTATTATTTATTCATTAAAAATAGTGATAGTACTATTACGCAATACGATAAACATAATGTTTTTAAGTAGAAAAATATTTATTAAATATTTTATAAATTTACAAAGGCTAAGTCTTTATCAAAATTTAATCAAAAATATTACTTTTTCTTACCGTCCCATTGTATGTTTTACAAAATATTTAAAATACAAATATGATTTTTAAAGTGGAGAAAAGTATTTTTAATCTTTTCGAAATATTATCAAAAATAATAAAAAATTTACGCAGTGTTCATGAAAAAATTAAACTACACACTGTACTTTTTTAAAAATTTATCTTTTCGAAATGTTACAGAAAAACCTTCACAGCATTTTTTAAGGATATTCAACTTTTTAAATGTTTTTGTAAAACATGCGTAGGACGGTCAGAAATGTGTAATATTTCTGATTATATTTTGATAAATGCTAAGCCCATGCAGATTTAAAAAAAACGTAAAAAATATTTTTCTCTTTAAAAACGCCATGTTTATCGTATTGCACAATAACATAATCGTTATTTTGAATTAATAAATAAAAACTCTCTGAACGTTAAAGATTCTGAACGCAGATAGCAGTATTTCAAATAAATTTCAACAACATGGTGAATTTCTTAATTACTGGCATCTGTTGAAATGTAGCTGAACTAAAATGAACGTTGATGATGATTTATAATTTTTAGTTCTGAAATGTCGTAAAAGCTCACTCGGTATCATAAAATTTTCATAGATGGCATTATCAAAATGTTTTACAAACAATAAATAATTAATTAAAAATATTGTTTGCATCTGATAGTAATTATTTATTAAAACATTTTCAAGAACGCTTATATTGATTTTCATGAATTAAAGACAGGATTTTGTATAAATTATAGCTTTGCTTGACCTTGGTAAATTTTATTATTACAAATAACTTTCCAAATTACATCTTGACATTATTAGTAAGTAATTAATAATTTCTTTTTTAATTCTCCTATTTTCCGAAATGCTTATGCGTGACAGCTGTTTCGGTGTTCGAAGATTTTTTAAAATTGTCAGCGACCTCGATCACCCTATTATCACGCACTATATTGACTATATGTAAGTAATATTCGAAAGCAAAATTAAATATCATGTGTATCCGGCCTTGCTTGGTATTATTTTTATTTTTTGGAATAAAGTTATAAAGTTGTGAATTCCTGTTTATCGTTTGTGTGCCATAATTAATTTGACAGCGAAAGTTATGGCTTGTAACGATTATTACCATCTCTAAACAAGGAAGCATTCATTTGAAAATTTTATTTCATTAAAAACATTTATTTTTCAAAACATATCTTCATAATAAAGTTCTTAAGTAGGTAGCTACTTTTGTCTTCTATTATGAAAATATTCTACCCAAACAAGCCTTCTTTTGAATATGTAATCTGTGGCTAACCAGAATGGTATATCTATGGGCTAACCTCAATACAACATGGCGGGTTCAATGTTTTTTATAGTAATTTTAAAACGTTATAGCAACAGTCTTACATATATGATTTCATTGAAACTACTCTCTAAACTTTCATGGCACTAATAAAAAAAACTGTGCTATTTTCAGCGAAACCGGTAAGGTAATTTTCAAGAAAATCGAGGACATACGGACAGACAAACATTCATTTTTTATATATATAAAGAAATATTAACTATTTATTTTTGTAATAGTTAATTGACAGCTCCACAAAATAAGCTTTAAAACCATAAACAATATATAATGTATCATTATCACTAATTTATGATATTACTACTAAAATCTGAACATTTTATCGAAGTGCACCGCATCAAAAAGTATTGGCATCACATTTCTTAGCAAAGCCATTTTTAGGTAGCCTAACGTAACGTTTTAGAATTTGTTTTTTTTTTCGATACCTTCCTAAATATGGTTGGCTGACGCCCAAACCTTATGATATCTTAAACCGAGATTTAAAATGGCACGCGAAATTTAATAATAGACAGTTGTTATTAAATTAATAATTTAATATCATGTCTAGAAGTCAAATACAAAGAAACAGAAGAGAAATCCTTCTTCCTGCAACAGACCGAGGTCGATATTTTCGACTGAAAAGAATACATGTGGTCATTACGTTATCAACAAGTATATAATTTGCAAAATTCGATGGAAAACTGAGCTGATCGTTGGTAGGAATAATTAATAGGAAATAAATTCTATGATATTATATGTTTTTGAGAGAAATAGGGTATTTCAGTTATTTTCTGATAGGAAATAATTGGTAGACATCTACCTATAGGAACAAAGAATAGATTTATTTCATTGTGGTGTGCATTATTGTGCTGTCTAGATTATTGTGTAAGCAGTTTGTAAGAATTATCTGAATAGTTGATATTGTTTTACGCCTTTTACCTTTTGTATTAAATTCGATGTTTTTTACAACTCCATACAGGAGGCCCTGAGGGAGGTATTTTCCCTCAATTTTCCCTCGAGGGTCTTTTAGAGGATAGGAAGGAGTAAATCTGGGTCTTCGTGTTTTAGGAGGGAGGAAGCACAGAGGCCGGCAGATCATTCCACAGGCGAGCTGTTGAACACAAGAACGAGTCGTAGAAGCCGCCCGTTCTCATGTGACAAATGTCAACCATGTGAAAAAGTTAGGCGCGCGTTTGGTGTGTTTCTGGACTGTGCACCGGTGCCAAAGGGATCAATGACGCTAGGTTCTCAGAGCATCTTCCATTAAAATACCGGTGGAACAAGGACAGCATTCCCACCTAACGTCTGCGCTCCAAAGATTGTAATCGGTTTGTTAAGATACGCGAATCTATCCAACGGACAGCCCGTTTCTACACAGAGTCAATGTTTTTTTTCAGTTATTTTTTGGCTCCCGACCAGAGGTGGCTGCCAAATTCTACAGTGTAGCGAACTAAATATTATGTACTTGATATTATTAAAAATAGAAATAATAAATTCTTTTAAAAAAATTGGGTATGATTTACGAACGGTCGCACGGAACGTTCTATGCGTTGCAGTGACATATCATTCGAATAAGAATAATAAATAGAAACCAATTATATTTTTATCGATATTTTCAAAACAAACACAAATACAAAAATCGTACGTGGAGATACCCATTTAAAGCCATCTGATAATAGGGACATTTTTACTCCCCATGCGGCGCCTATGAAACTACCTACCCGTTTTTTTTGATGATCCAAAAAGACGAACTATTGTTATTATTATGTTGAATTCGTTTATTATGATAATCTTGAACAAGTTATTATATAAAAAGCTTTCCACGAAATCTCCCAAAAGACATGATATAAAAACATAATTCTGGAATCCAGAAGCTCCGTTTTTCTGGAAAAGATATTAAATTACCCTGCTCGCCATTCGCGTGTCAATATGAACTCGGACCACAAACCCACTCTTCAGGAGATGAGATGTCTCTGGGTTATATAGGTGGCATATCAAGAAAGGAAGGTTGAAGTAGGTAAATTACGTGAAAAACAGTGGGTTTCTCGTAAAACTTAATTAAACTGGGAGATATATTTAATTTATTATTGCTTTTAAATCGTGAATGTCATCGCTGAAGTAAATCGTTGGAAGATCACTATTATTGTTCGAAGTGTGTATTAATAATGTTAATGGATAATAAATAATACAATAAAATGTAACGCGATTGACGACAGCAGAAATGTTAAAAAATTTCAAATCCAGCTTTCTCAAAATGAGGTATTTTGTGTTAGTTCCCCATTGAACTAAGGTATCGATATGTTTTATTTTATATGTGTGTGATTTTCCTTTTAATGTAAATTTCGGTGCCACCTCCGCGTGAGTTTAAAACGGTCATTTTTGTAAAAAGCTTGGAAAAAAGTGTATGAAAAACCCTTCAATCTACAGACAGAATGGACATTGTGAACCCCTCTGTAGGAGATAACACCTTGCAGTCCACGATGCCTCTCGATCCTTCCAAAGATTTTAAAATTAATATTGTCGCCTCTGGCACAGATCCTTGAACTGTTATTTCCGATACCCTAACAGTACTACCTACTTCCGACTAAAAGATACTTGACCATTTTAAACGGCACTTATTTCCGTACAACCTTCCTTAATAGTATGCTGACGTCACGTTAGAAGTCTCTTTGATTGGCATTTGGGCCGATGTACCAATTTCCGTAATTGCCGATCGGGTGATAAAATCATTATAATAATTCTAGGTTGTTAGTGAGATCCAAATAAAAAATGGGCAGTTTGTTATTATTTATGGTTAATTAAAGGGGATTATTTTTATTTACAAAATGTTTGATGGTGAGAACCATAATTTTTAGACTATTTCATTTGCCTACTAGTTAACACAAATTAGAGAATGTTTTATTGGTGCTAGTTTTACAGATCGATTTGTAATAAATTATTCGAAAATTGGTTTAAATAATACCAATAATTGTTCAATATTTTAACGGTATGTTAGTGTTATTTACTTTCAGCACGATTTAGCTATTGAAATAGTTAAAAAGGGGAAAAAATGTTTTTCAACCCTATATAAAGTTCATTGCATTATTTATCGTGTATGTTTATTGCATCGGACGAAATAAGCACGAAAAAAATCATTTTTATATAACAAGGATAAAGATAATGTTTTAAATAACAAGGATGAAGATAATATTTTAAATAACAAGGATGAAGATAATATTTTAAATAACAAGGAAGAAGATAATATTTTAAATAACAAGGATGAAGATAATATTTGAAATAACAAGGATGAAGATAATATTTTTAAATAAATCGGGGTATATGCATTAATTTGTATTTTTATATTTGTAACTATTGCAACTTTTTTTACATTGGAAAGACTTCAATACATTGTAATATTCGAGTTAAGGAACACCTAAGGTATTTAAATAATAATAATTATTCTGAATTTGCTAATCATATTTCATAAAATAATCAATCATTTGATATAAATAAAGGTTTAAAATTTTTATATACAAATACAACCGGTTTACAACTAGACAAACTAAAAAAGTGTTAATATTCAATTATATACAATTGATAATCAAATATTTTCTTTTAAATATCTGTCTCTTTAATTTATTTTCATGTTAATATTAACAAAAAAAAAAAAAAATTTCGATTTGAAATTATTATTCAATGTTTTATAATATTTTTTTATTAATATTTTGGATTAATTATTACAAACTATAATCAACTTTTGTTTATGTTTATAATTTGTCTATTCTTACATCATTGTTTTTTATGTTTATCATTTGTCTACATTTGACATTATTATTTTTTTGTATTCTGTATATTCCTAATGTGGAACCTTCGCTTTCGACACATGCTGATATGCATTTGCTAATAAAGTAGTGATTACAAGTAATTTTTAATTAATTTATTAATAATGATGCCACAAAGTGAATACCAATCTTTTGAAGAAATTATAGAAATGAGCAAGGTTCCTAGGTCCATTGTATACTTTATATCATAATATTAGTATATACTTTGTATGTAAATTAAAAAATATATATTTCGAATAAATAGATTACTGGATGAATACATAAATTGTTTGTCTAATATAACAAGAATTTTAATACATCTGCTTTATGATAACAACGTGGATAAGGAAGGATCTAAGAAGTAAAATCAAGGCAGCAAACAGCATACAGTCTTACAGGTTACAGGATACATGCAGGCCGAGGAGACTTAACTAATGAAGGATATACTCACGCGATATCGTGAGCAGCTCAGTCAAGCAAATTGCCGTAAAGGACTCCGGCTATTTCTCGGAATCGGAGCTGCCAGGGACTGCAGTAGGCAGCGTTCATCAAGAAA
Source organism: Halesus radiatus (assembly GCA_022606495.2). Lineage (NCBI taxonomy): Eukaryota > Metazoa > Arthropoda > Insecta > Trichoptera > Limnephilidae > Halesus > Halesus radiatus. Next base: position 14,958 of record JAHDVE020009808.1, on the reverse strand, counting down.
CCGGCAGTGGGCCTGCAATATTATCTCCTCTCAATTTGACCATTTGATGTGATATCTCGGGATCTGTTTTGCCGCGTGTGATGGACCAGGATGGATCGAACCGACATTTGGTTAATGTGCTTCTTTGAATTCAGAACGATGTATCATCTTTTTTTGGTAAAGTTCAAACGGTAGTCGTGTCGATTCGACCGTGGAGATTTTGGGTAAATACAAATAAAAAACAGAATTTTAAAATCTGAATTGAAAATATATATCTTTTCTAAACCTAAAATTAACAGATTGTTTAGTCCCCAAGTACCCAGTGCCAATCAATTTAGAAATATGTATTCATATTGTGTATCTAACGCCATATTATGAAAATTGGCATTTCGTTTTGGCAAATTTGATATCATCATATTATTTCCCAATTATTGAATAATACCTAATGTGATGTTATTTACATTTTCTTACTGCCAGCTTGTGCTCTGCCATTTAAAAGAAAATCGCAAAATAAAACAAACATTTTTCAAATTGCAAGATCTTCAATTCAAGATTTTCACGGCGAATACCTACGGTTTTTTTGTATTGTTGTAGCGTATTGAGCTTTCTTCTCCTCGTTGATTCAATTACTTTATGCCATTCTCATTTGGAATATGGAATTTTGGAATGGGGCTCAGCTGCATCAAATTACATAAAACCAGTAAATATAACTCAGAAATGCATCATACAGACTATTTTAAAGGTCCCCACAAACACGACAACAACGGAAAATTTTTAACATTTTGACGTTCCAAGTATTCAAAAAATCTATGCCAAAAATGTTCTAGTTCATCATCCTAAAAAGGACAAACTGGCTTTGACTCCTCAAAGCAACTAGACAAGCTAAATGTACCTAAGTGTAATACTACTTTTGGAGAAAGAAGCTCTGAATTTCAAGCGGTAAAATTATACAACAAACTCCCACTTAGTATCAAACAAAGTAATTCAATCAATAATTGCATTAAGTCCAGCAAGACTTGGCTGAAAGAATGAACAGAAATAGAACTTACTAGAATTCTTAAAACAACGTCACAGAAATTACTGGAAATAACCCATGAATCTTCTAGTGAGGATGACTATCAAAAAAAATTTTCATTAAGTATCTATTTTTTATACTTATACCTTGCCTTAAAATGTCAAACTTATATTTAAATTAATTAAAAACAGAATTTAAAACGTTTTAGACAGCCATGCAGTGTTCGCCAAATCCGATAAGTCGATTGGAAATCTAATTTGGCAAAACTTATTAGAGTATCGGTGATACCAACTTTACTGTATCATAGTTATTCCAATACATCAAACATATAAGTAGTTGATAGAAGATATTACTGTGTTTAAATAAAGTAAGAAATAGCGGACACTAGAAAATCTTCTCCTTTTCCTAGTCCGCCCCTGCGAGGCCGGAGGATGGATGATGGCATGCAGTAATGTCAGCTATAGCACCGGGCAAGTCTCGGAGCAACCGGAGCAACTGAATACCTACTACCCGAGGAACCAGGTACTAACGACCAGTGTGATCAGCTACCGTGTACGCTTTAGTGAATCTCAACTCTTGTACCATGCTGGGTTCCCGGCTTAAGTCAGTTCTTGGCAGAACAGTTTATGCAACAGGGTAGTCAAACCTTGGATATATTGTTAACCGATTAGAAAATATATAAAATTGCAGTTTTAAGGGTATTACACAATTCATGTGAGAAGGGCTACGGGAGGTTCTCATCCGGGTCGTTTGCCCATTGTTCATAATTAAAAGTTTTCACAAACGCGTTGAATTGCTTCATCACTAAAGTGTCGCATGCCAGTTATATATTTTACATCAAATGGACATACGAGTATGAATTGGAAAGTCTTATTGTTCTTGGAACCCCGTTGATGTAATGGATAATTCCACTGAGACTACGTACGTTTCGATTATGCAATTCAAATATCTTAAATCTTTATATTTATAAATGACTGTTTGTCTACCTGTCCTCGATTTTCTCTAAAATTACTCGATCGGTGGGGCTGAAAATAGCACAGTGTGTTTTTATTAGTGCCGGAAAGATTTAATGTGAAGTTTGAACGAAATTCAATAAGTAAAACTACAGCTATAACGTTCTAAAATTTGTATGAAAAACATTGAACCCGCCATGTTGTATTGAGATTAGCCCATAGATAAATCATCCTTGTTAGCCACAGATTACATATACAAAAGAAATTGGTTTGTTTGGGTAGAATATTTTCAAAATTCAACACACAAGTAGGTACCTACTTAATAACTTTAGTATTTAGATATGTTTTGAAAAAAATAAATGTTTGGAATGAAATAAAATTTCCGAATGAATGTTTCTTTGTTTATTTGTTTAGAAATATTCATAGTCATTACAATGCATCGCTTTCGCTGTCTAATCAATTATGGCACCCAAACGACAATCTAAACTTCACAACTTCATAACTTTATTCAACATCAGCCAGTTAAAATAAAACTCAAATTAGGCATACTTTATATACTTAGGAACATCTATATTCTTCATGATAGGTATCAGAAACTGTAACCTCTAGACACCTTCACAACAATATAATGAACTAAAATATTGACTATATTCGTTGTAGGTAATGTCATAATGGGTCTCTATGCCGGAATGCTTTGTGGACTCGAGTGTAGTAAGTACGAAGTCCTATAATTTAGAATTAGATATATTTTGGTAGCAGAATGCTAACTTAACGTATTTTAATCACCGAAGAAGATAATATTAACAAATCGTAAATGAAATATGAATCCGTAAAAAACGACAGAAAGTAAAAAGGTATCAGTCGTATCTGGATATCGAACCAAAGGACCTCTTTCTTACCGGGACAACCGCTCAACCGACTGAGCTAATGAGACCAGGGGCGCTATTCCCGTTCTTTTTAAGGAAGATTCCTTAACTTTTTCCTTAGGGTTAAAGCCTTCTTACTTAACTCCGGTTCCGCTTCTTTCAGCTGTGACAGCTGTCAGCTGAATTCAGCGATGCGACATTCATAAAAAAATGTTCGTATTTGCGATTTTTTAACAAGAGAAAAACTCAATATTCAGTATGTTACCAATTACGTTATTATTTACTTAATACATAATTAGATAGTAAGCATTATTAAACATTATATAGATGTTGACATTTTCGACAATTCACGTCAAGGGCGGCATTGAAGAGAGTCGGTACGACCGGCCGAGTCCAATGAATTCGATTCCTTAGGCGGTGGACTCACTCCGAGTTTGCAAATCCGGATTCACTCGTTTCGAACTCACACTCAAGGAACGACAAAGGTTTTGGATTGGAGTCAGAAACGAAAGGCGTCCTTATTCATTAGTGTAATATGAACGATTTTTAATTCCGGAACGGCGGACCTATGCGGACCGAAAAGAACGAAGACCGAGTCCGAGGAATCGAGTGCATGTGGCTAAACTCGGAATTGGAACCGAGTTTTTAAAATAAGTGGACCTCTTTGGTCGGTACAAATTCAAATGTCATTTTTAGAACTAGAGACAAAAAAAGATCATTACTATCTAATGAGGTTGGTACCCTTTTTACAAAACGTTATTCTTCGTTAAATGGCTTATTTATGATATTTAAAAGTAAAATAAAAATGTAATAAAAATAAATATAATACAATGTAATTGTTTTTAAAAGTTTTAGTAAGATATTTTATTAATTTGTGTTTTCAAATAATCTCTTGACAATCTATTTGAGATCTTTTTTACTATGTCTCACCGGAATTCCGCAGTTAATCAAGAAGTCTTTAACCCTGAGGAAAACCGTAAGGAATCTTCGTTAGAATGAACGGGAATAGCGCCCCTGTTCACTTTAGGGCATCTTCATCGATATCATACCTCGAATTCAAGACTTGTCAATAATATCCTCTGTTTAAAATCCCATATTATTGACTGCTATCTTTATGATTACACAGTTCTTACCGAACACAATTGCAATGTAGATAGTGTCCCGGATATACAAATCAATTTTTTTATTTATTTATATGAGACATCTATTGACTTTTCTACAAGTACAGAAAAATTCTATTATTTTTTTCAGTTCGTGTTTCATTTAGGATTTGTCAATATTATCTTCTTCAATGATTAAATATTACAATGAGGTTTATAAGCTTCAATAAGTTATTAAAAATTAATTGAATATTTTTTTATAATCATTTTTGAATAATTATTACTTGCTTTAATCAATTTTTGTTTATGTTTATAATTTGTCTATACTTGACATTATTTTTTTTGGTATTCTATATATTCCCGATGAGTTCAATTGCTATTCCATCTCTTTCGAAACATGTTGTTATGTATACATTAATAAAGTGGTGATTACAAAATAAATTTGAATTAATTTATTATTAATGACGCCACGAAGTGAATACCAACCTTTTGAAGAAATTATAATAATATTTAGATGCATCTCGAAGAATGCAGATCTTCCAATAAGCAGTAGACTGTAGTTTTCCCAGTGCAGTTTGTTGCGTGTGGGGATCAGGAGCCAAGCGGGGTAATTGTGATAATTGTGTCAGAAATTATTAAATAATAACACAGAGTAATTGGTTGACTGGTTAAACGTAGTCGTGGGCAAGTTTCTCTTTCAAATTTGCGGCAATTAGGCGAGTTCGCAGTACGTATCGGTGGAAACGTGTTCGGGATATTTTGCAAGTACCTAAGCTTTTGTAAGGCTGTCATGACAAAAAATAACGGACCCCATTCGTTAAAATTATTTAACGGATGAAGTAATTATGGCGGTGTTTTTCTCTTATTAGTGTCAAGTTTTAATTAACTTGGGATGAGTTTCATTTACTGAAAAAAACATTTTACCGTGTGCCGATAGAAGCCTACTTAGATGGTTGTTCGAATATAAAATCGACGGAGAAGTAGGTGTCTATTTATCCATAAATTAAATAAAAATTACTTTGTAATCAACACTTTATTAATATATACATTATGTAATATGCAAGCAATTTATTAGCCACAAAGTTTATTTTTTTCTTATGGTAACCCTTCATTCAAATGACAACCGGCCGACTTTCTGTTATCCACAGAACAGGAGAATTATTCACTTTTCTGTGGATAACAGAAAGTCGGCCTCAAACGTTAAAATGTCAATATGTTTAAAAAGCGAAGATTTCCTCATCATTAATATACAGATTACTAAAAAATAAAATAATTTTTAATTAATTTATTAATTGTAAATTATTTATCGTAAGCAAAGCATTTGTAGCGGACGAATATCTTTTTTGTAAGTTTCTACAGCAGAGACGCGGGTCAAGTCAATGGTGACGGTCATTGGCCACCCTGGTTCATGGCGATATTAACCGAGAAGAAGACAGACGATATAGAAGTCATCTGAGATCTTAATATCGACATTCTCATAGATAATAATGATTTATTTGAAATTTCACATGCTCCTTGAGAACATTCATCAATCTTGGACACTTGGGCAGGACAAGATCGACAAAGGCCCCGGGCTGCAGAAATTGACTAACGGTCTGCGCTGGGCCGCGCCACCTTTACGTTAATTGAAGGGAATTTACCCCAAATAAATGAAGAGACGCCGCTTAAACTATTAGCGAGAAATCAATCAAAAGCGACGTCCGTAGCCTGTTTCCATTTGTTATTCATACTTCAAACAGATATGAAGGTGATTGATGAAGGGGAGCGTGAAACCGTCGCACACTTTGTAGGTAATGGCTTCATTATCCTCGTGTGGTGAATCCTACTATGAAAGTTGATGAAATAATTCGGAATAACGTTTATTAATTTCAGTTTCTTTACTGTTTAGGGACTTTATCTGTTTGCAGCGGAGGTAAAACTAAGTGCAGAATAGCCATTGATTTGTTCCGCAATAAGTCCAATTTTTTAAATTTATTTGATCAATAATGACGTTCAAACTTAATTACCAGTACTTTCATTTTTCTCTTAAGTTAGTTTTCACCAGTATATTTCGTTTTTGAGTTAGTTTACATAGTTAAAAAAAAAATTACAATTTAATTACATAGTTAAAAAAAGCTCAAATTTTAAAAGTTTCAATGCCGCCACAACGCTCCAAATCTATGGCAGGTCGGTTTTTAGGTTAGAATGTTAAATGTCAAAACAAGGATGAAATTTACCGTATATAACTTTATATTCTATTCATAAAAAAACATAACTAAACATATGTAATAAAATTATATACGTTTTTAGAATGTTTAAATCGAAGAATCATAATAGTATTGAGCATTAACATTATCAAAATGTCCGTATTGACCATGATTACTCTAATTTCTGTCATTAAAAATAGTTCTTTTTTATATTGAACAACAATTTTAGAGCTTATAGTCAACCAATTTAAATTTAAATTTCGCAAAAGCTAAAAGAATGCATATTTAAAATACAAAACCAAATCTAAAAATAAAAATGTCCATACTAATCCAAAAAACAGAATACACAATAATGTCAGATGTTCTAAATACCATTGTTCCAAGTACCAAAATAACAATTCAGTTACTCTTTTAAAAATGGCGCGCAAAATTGAACCATCTGGACACACAAATACAGAATTTTTTTAATGAGTGTGATAGGTACCTTGGTACTATTGTATAATACAGATAGGAAGGTACCTACTTTATTGTGTTCTAATAACACGGGTGCACTAATTCTACTTTTGAAACTATATTATTGTTTGATACATCAAAACCACTTAAATCTCAAGACCGGGGTACCGAATCAAATCAGCCTATTTATTTCTATGAGAAACTCCAATTTTTTTTGTTTATTTTATTTTACTGTAATGAATTATTTTAAAATAACAATAAAATATTAAGAAAATTTAAACTTTTTTTGTACTTATTCAGAGGTTAAGGGGCTAATTTGATTGAATTTCCCGGCCTTGAGATTTAGGTGGTTTTGATTTAAAGTAGTCTGCATAATGTTCTAAACGTATTAAAAAGTCAATCAAATTCGAATGCTTTGAAAAATAAATGAACTCCGGCAGTCACTTAATGCGGTTCACGCGGTAATGGACCCCGCTGCAAAATCAATCCTTTTGAAAAATAACTCAGCTGTTGGTATTATGGTATTAATATATGGATACATTTTCTTATTTAGGAACACAATATAAACAAATCTCAAATGAAACATTGTTACGTAAGGGAATTACTAATTACTCCTAGCCCTCGTCGACACACAGTATCTAGCCGTTTGTTAAAAAGTCGGCGAATTCGGTTGGATGGTTCCGCGTTCCGACACGAGAGCGACGACCATTTTGGCCACAGAAAGATTCCGGCCGCAGGAACGCAGAAGTTGTGTCATCGACACGCGCTCCTGCCCTGGCTCACCGTTTACAATAGCATCGTGTTACCGTAATTTAAAAGTCCTAACTACTGTTAACCATTTACTTGTGAGGTCCCTAAATAGTGGACCGGGTTTTGTGCACTAATATGAAGACACCGTTCTTGCCTGGAGCTGTCTCGTCCCCGACCGATGCCCCAATGTAAGTTGTACTTATTTCCTCTTTTTGCTGTGCTGTAAATAACTATGTTTTTAACCAACTTGCCCGATTTTAATGGTACTAGAGAGAGAGAAAATTTTATATTAATAGATAGGCTGTGTATTGCCAATTATTGGTGTATAATTCCTCATATGTACAAACTGTGATTGCCCTCCCGTAAATAAACCTTGGCTAGAAGATGCAAATCTTTTCTTTGTTAGTTGAGTACCTTTTTTCCTCGGTATGAGGCTGACGCCGACTCACGTCTGCAGAAGAGAAATTACCTGTTCTATCTACTGAGCTGCTCAGGTGAGTCTGGAGTCACACGCCCCTCGCCTGGCCTCTAGGTGAGTTAACCTAACCTGTTCTTTTACACTGCCACCCTAGAGTGGGGCTCGTTCCTCAACACTGGCGCTCCAACGTGCTTTCCCATCCCCAACACTGGTTCCTAACGAGGGGCCTTTTTCCGATCCTCAACAACATGAAACAGAAAAAGACAGAAAATAAAATGAGGTCTGAGCTTCAATAAATTATTTCAATAATTTGAATATAAATCTTCTCTTGCCCATTCTATTGGTATTTATTCATCAATGAAAGTTATATTCAAAATTGCGGCTATTTAATTCTAAAGTAGGTTTATTTATTTGAAACACAGATTATTTGACAATAAAATGTATGAAAGCTATGACTGTCCAACTGGAAACAACTCCCGTTTTATGACAGCCAAATTGACAAGGTTTAGTTAAGTGCCATTATACATAAATAGAAAGGAATTAGTATTGACATAGTATGATAATATGATATATCTAGAAAAAAAGTATAATAATTAAGTATAAAGAGATGTGAAGAATAGCACAGATGAAAACAATTGTGTATACCAGATTATTTGAGTAGAGCATAATAAATAATTTTGTTTGGAAGTTTTATTTACTATGTACTTTTGATTTATTAATTTCGCTACCAGTTTCGACACAACTGTGTAATTCACTAGCATTCTTAAAACCCGGTTCCGAAACCAGTAGCAAAATTAATAAATCAAAAGTAGCAAAAGTACACAGTAAATAAAACATCCAAATAAAATGTCTAGAAATTGCTATACTGTGAATGCCGAAAAAATACAAAAAAATTATGATAAATAATATAGAATAATAGTTAAGTTCAAAGAGATAAGAAAAAGTATAGAGTAATTTTTTACGTACACCAGATAATTTGAGTATAGTCTAATAGTTAAGTACTTATGCACAGATAAGAAAAAACAAATTTTATAGAGTATATATAGCATACGTATTTGATATGTACTGCTATGAGGGAAAAAAAATGCGTTTGAAATTGACTACTAAAAATCGATAATATTATTGAGTAATATTGATAAGATTGAGTTACATATCACTTAGCTTTATGAGCCGACGACGAAACTCAGGGATGCAGTCCAAAGAGGTTGCAGCAAATAGCAAATGAATAAATGCAATATACTACATCGTACACTATTAATTTATTTACATCTTTCGTCTGGGTATTAAAAGCAGTTAACTGTCACATTCTTTTTTTTTTTTTAATTTAATGTCAATCAAATTTAATAATGTTATTATTAAGTTCTGCAAGTAACAGCTGTTTCGGCGTTTAAGGCCATTTTCAGACTTTAAAAATGGCCTTAAACGCCGTCGTCAATTATCGTCACAATGTGGATTAACCGCAGTTTGAAAATGACCTTGAACGCCGAAAAAGCTGTCGCAATAATAACAACTAAAAATACTTGCAGAACTTAATAATAACATTATTAAATTTGATTTACATTAAATAAAAAAATAAATTAAATGGAGTTCTACTATTTAAACACAAAAACAATTAATATGTCATACTCTTGGCTACAGCATGTCATTAAAGTTCATTTACTAAGAGACAATGTTCAAACGCAGATATGTGGTGCTGATAATGTCAAATCCCATTATTATGACACAAAGAAGCCCACGGAGTTGCTGCGATTGCGTTAGAGATAATCTCCGCAATTTTAGTATAATTACTGCTAGTTTGCTGGTACCTTTATGCTTTAATACACCGGTTAACCTAGGTATTCAAATTACAATAATATCTATCGTATTCTACGTCAAGTTATCCGTAAGGCCCGTCTGCATTATGAACTTCCATGATCTTATTGAAATGAACTGTACCTACTTCATTAAAAATGATAGGTTTCATCCTATGAACTGTACCTACTTCAAAATGATTTTTTTTAAAATTAAAAACCTTTGTAACTTTTTTCCACTTATTTATTTTCGACCGGACCGGATTCACCCTATCACGGGCATCGTCAAACTGGCACAATTAAAACTAAATCTATGGTATATATAGCATCGTTGTCAGGAGTGAGTTCCCCTGCTTTCTAATATTGTTTTTTATTTATGTTTTTAAAAACTACTTTCAGGTTTGTTTTTTACTCTCTGGAAGATGGATGACATTGTGTTTGTTTACTGAATATAGGGGTTTTTAAAAACTTATATGAAGTCATTCGTGTCATCTTTTATTTGAACGGATGGTTATTTCTGGTTTTGTATTTCCCCCGTGATATCCGTCTTCTTAAAACTACTACTACTTCTACTTCATTAAAAATGCTAGGTTTAGCAACCTACGAAATGTGAGGAATTTAAAAGATGCCTGCTTTTCATAATACTTTGCAATTCATTGGTAAAGATTAGGCTTGATAGTGGGTCGGAGGTTTGTAGCTCGCAATAGATTAAGTATTCTCTCAATTGGAGAGTTTCTGGCTGCTACCCGTGGATCTATCCTACTGACTTTCCCTTAGGTATGCTCGAAATTAACCATCTGGGGGTCAAAAGGGATGTGCGAATTCCAACACATTTCTTCAGACCTATTCGAAAATGGTTAAAAAAATGGGCTATCATGGAGAGCATTAATTGCTATGTTGCCGATGGTCATCTCCGTCACCGACAGCATGGACTGTTTATTCTTCCGGCCTGCAGGACAAATTTTTCAATGGTCATTACCACGCTTTGAAAAAATATCATTTTGTATTGTTTTAAAGGAATAAATACGTTAATTGATTTGTATTGAGTTGGAAAAAAAACTAAATTTTATGAATGGTCATCAATCGTTACATAAATAATAATATGCAACCATAGAAGTATATAAAGAGAGTCAAGAATTCTAGCTAAATCAGTCTAAAAAGTTGCTCCCGCGTGTGAAACACGAAGGAGAATGAAGCGGCTGTTCAATGTATTTTTTTTTTTTTTCATTTTTTAACGTTTGAGGTTATCTGTCTTAGATGTGTTCGGCGGTGTGTAGTGTACTATGATACTTACCAATACTCACCAGAACGCTTACGTTAATGATTGTCGCGGAGATATTAAATGAAAGAAAGGTTCACTATTTGTTTGATTTATTTCTCACGCGTACAAAATCAGAAGGAATATTTAAAAGACTAGAAGTGATGCATTATGCAAATCTACAAGTTACTAGCCAGTTTGACAACACGACCGGATCAGCAGGAAGCAGAAAAGTGAATGATTCTCCTGTTCTGTGGATAACAGAAAGTCGGCCGGTTGACATTTGAATGAAGGGTTACCATAAGAAAAAAATAAACTTTGTGGCTAATAAATTGCTTGCATATTACATACCTTCCGCCCAGTTTCTTAAACGACTTAAAATTACATAATCTTAAAGTATGGATGTAATACTAATACATATTCTTACAATTATCTTTGATGTAGATCAATAAGTATATACTCCAAATTGCTTATTGTTGATTAATATAAATCAAAGATAATTGTGTTACATTTGCATATTGTAAATAAACTAAAAATAATTACATTCGACATTTTTTCTTTAAGACTTATTTTAAATATATAACATCACTTTACAAGTCATCTTAAATTGTATTAATAGTATAAATAATAAATACTTAAGCTACCTTCTAAATAAACATTTTGCTTTGAGCAAATAAAGAAAGGAGTCAAGTGACTTACGATTAAATACAAGTCGTTATTTCAGACAACTTAAGCTTGATTAAAATCTACATATATATATATGGTAAGTATAATGCAGGATTTTTTAACAAAGTGATTTCCCTATCACTGGAATAAAAAGAAAATTATTATTAAACTTAAGCTTAAAATCTAAATGTTTTTAATTTATGCTTATGACAAAAATATAAAGTTGTGTTCATGAAATTTGAGTCTTATTTTGAGTGTTTATTTCTAACTTATCGTTATTGTGGTTGTATAGTATTATCATTTTTCATGAACGAACAAGAGTATATTTTGTACGAGTACTTACCTATGCTTCGGTAAGATGATGAATATATCAGTACATAATAATTTTAGTAATAACCTTTTAACATGTGTTATGTTGATTATATGGTCAGCATAACACATGTTATCATGTTCTTTAGGTAACAGATATTTTTATGCTATTATATTTATATATGATACATTTTCTATATTTAGTGTAAGATTTTGTGTAATGTTTAAATTACTATAGCTAGTTGAATGGTTTGTTTACTTTACCCTTTCATTTTCTTACAATTAGTTACATGGTGAACATGTTTTTAAAGATGAAAAACTTTTCAGTATTACAACGGTTCATCTCGTCGATGACCGTGATGCATTTCTTTCTACATAGTGTTTCTGCGCTATGTTTTGAGAAAAAAAATTGTATACAACAGTACTAGAGTTCAAAATTTATACAAAAATTGTAGACTTTAGTATCAGTAATTTTAAAAAAATATATATGGTTAGCTATGTCTTGAATATGATATTTAGGCATTATTTTTTTAAATTTCTTGTAACCTCTTTGAGATTAATATGGTTTTTGTAGAAAGAAAATAATTAATTTATTTTTTTAAATTTCTTGTAACCTCTTTGAGATTAATATGGTTTTTTGTAGAAAGAAAATAATTAATTTAATTTGCCAATTTAATTGCATTACGACAGGTATCTGTCGGGAAAATGTACTCTGCGACCAGATTTTGTTCTCTTGATTTCTGGGAGTGGTTCCTGGACAGATGCGTAAGCTGGCACGTTGTCTTCTACAGGTATGAAAGCAGGTTTCAGTCGGTCTATGGAGACACGTTTAGGCTTTCCTTTTATGCTGATGACGAATATCTTCTCATCGCGTTCTTCTACCTTGTAGGGGCCTTCATAAGGGTTTTGAAGGGGTTTTCTTCCACCGTCTGTTCTGAGAAAGACGTGGGTAGTTTGAGGTAAGTCTTTATGCACAAAGCACTTTCTTGATCCATGAGCGCTGGCAGGTGTTGGCTTTATATTTTCAAATTTCCTCTGCAAGCGACCGACGTATGTATCAGGATCTTCTCTAGGCGTTTCGGTGAAGAAATCGCTAGGCAGTCTCAATGTTCTACCGTACGTGAGTTCAGCAGGGGAACATTTTAGGTCTTCACGAACTGTGGATCTCAATCCGAGCAGAATTAGTGGGAGATATTCCAACCAGTTCGGCTCGCCGCTTGCCATAAGAGAGGCTTTCAGAGTACGATGCCATCTCTCTATTAAGCCATTGGCCTGTGGGTGATAAGCGGTGGTTCTTGTATGTTTGATCCCAAATTTATCTGTTAGCTTCTTAAATAAGAAGCTCTCGAACTGACGTCCCTGGTCTGTAGTAATCGTCTCCGGGGGACCGTGACGAGTTATCCAGTGGTTCATCAGTGCGGTTGCTACTGTTTCAGCAGACATGTCCTTTAGTGGTACAGCTTCAGGCCAGCGGGTGAATCTGTCGATCATCGTCAACAGGTATTGATAACCGTTGCATGCTGTAAGAGGGCCAACTAAATCAATATGAAGATTGCGGAAGCGGTCTTCTGGTAAAACGTATGTCGATAGTGGAGCTGCTGTCTGTTGTGTGACTTTCGCTTTCTGGCAAGGGATACATTGTTTTACGAAGTTTTTTATATCTTTCGCCATGTTGGGCCAAACAAACCTCAACTTTATTGTCTTCGTTGTCCCTTGAATGCCTGGGTGACAGACATTGTGAACACTTTTAATTACCTCTGTTCGCATGGAAGCTGGAACAAAAGGTCTGACATGGCCAGTTGATATGTCACACCATAGTGATCTGTCAGTGCCGGGAGAGGCCGGTGTCATCTTTTGCCTTAATACATTCGTCGTTTTGACACTGCGCTTCTGCCATCTTCCCATAGTCAATTGTAGTAGGACAGTTTATCTCTTCAATGCGAGATAGGGTGTCAGCTACTATATTTTGGAGTCCAGAGATGTGCCTAATATCAGTTGAAAACTGTGCAATGTAATCCAACTGTCTTTCTTGACGTGGAGAGCTAGAGGCTCGTTTCTTGCTAAAAGCAAAGGTGATTGGCTTGTGATCCGTGTACAATATAAAATTACGTCCTTCGACGTTGTTGCGAAAGTACTTCACGGCTTCATATACACCTGTTAGTTCGCGGTCGAATGTACTGTAATTCCGCTGAGCTGGTGTGAATTTTTTAGAAAAAAATCCAAGTGGTTCCCATGTGTCGCCGTTGGACTGTTGTAAAGACGCTCCAATCGCTATGTCACTAGCGTCTACCATTATAGCGATCTTCGCGTCGGACTTCGGGTGAGCTAGCAGCGCGGCATTAGCTAGGTGATTTTTACAGTCATTGAAAGCCTTCGTTAATTCAACGTTCCATGTAAGTGTTCTCTTATCGTTTTTCTTGTATCCAGCGATGCAATCGAACAACTTAGCTTGAGTTTCGATAGCTTTAGGTAGGAACTGTCGGTAGTAGTTTAACATACCTAAAAAGCGACGTAGACCTTTCGCAGTTTTAGGTAGCGGAAATTCTGTTATAGCTTTAACTTTTTCTTTGATGGGGCTCATGCCCGTTTGATTAATAGTATGCCCCAGAAAGTTCACAGTAGTTTCACCAAATTTACATTTTTGCATGTTAATAACTAGTCCGTTGTCAGCTAGACGTTTTAACAATGTGTTTAAATGCCTCTGGTGTTCTTCTTCATTTGCTGAAGTGATCAATATGTCATCCAGGTACACAAAGCAAAAATCTAGATCTCTGGTGATAGCGTGCATAAAACGCTGGAAACTTTGTGCTGCGTTGGATAAACCAAATTGCATAGACGTAAATTCATATAATCCAAACGGTGTGATGATGGCCGTTTTTGGGATATCATCTAGTTCTACGGGTATCTGGTGGTACGCCCGCGCCAAGTCTATAGTTGAAAAAATCTTTGCCTTAGATAGTTTGTGGGCAAAGTCGTGGAGCTGGGGAATTGGATATTTGTCCGGTATTGTTTTCGCGTTTAGGCGTCTATAGTCCCCACAAGGGCGCCATTCTCCATTGGGTTTCTTCACCATGTGCAATGGACTGGCCCAGTTACTCTTGGAAGGTCTGCATATACCTTGTTCGATTAAAAATTTAAATTCACGTTTGGCTGCTTCTAGTAGGGCTGGTGCCAACCTGCGTGCACGTTCAGTCACAGGAGGGCCTCTGGTTTCG
>JAHDVE020009807.1:0-56289 GCA_022606495.2 Halesus radiatus | reverse complement strand
TATTTTTAAAAATCACCGTCATCCCCCTTGCCCACCCTTTGATATTTCATGTTGAAATTTTGTACACTTGACGTTCAAAACAAGAGGACATAGGGTTAGGAATTATAAAACTTTACTCCAAACTTTTAACAACCCCGGGCAATACCGGGTTCTTCAGCTAGTATTGTTATAAAATTACAATTATAATTGAAACTTTGTTCCATACGAGTATTCGTACAAAGGAAAATATTGGATCTAAAATACAAAACATTTATATTATTCCTACTTGTACTTGTATATCTATAGTCTGTACATGGTACCTGAGACGGTTATTGTCTTTGTCTAATGTGCAGGAAAGAGCACGCATAGACAAAGGTGAATAGAAAAGGCGTAGATTAGACACATACTTTCTTGAATAATGAATACTAATCACAAAAATAGACATACGTATTCATCATTACAGTCATACCCCCAGGTCGTGCCAAAAAGCTTTGGAATTTCCATAATAAGTAATGCAAATAATGTTGTTTTAACTTCCTTCTTATTAATTAATATCCCAAACAAAGGAGCAAAGTTTACGAAGTGACTCATAGAGTTCCTTCACAGTGGCGTAGCGTGGGCCATCGTCGCCCGGGGCGGAATCATAATTTGCCGCCCTTGTGACGTCATAAAAATAACTTGTGTGCACGCGGATAAGCTAACTTTTCGAATAGCAGAAAGCTGTGGGTCAGTCAGACCCACAGCTTTCTCTATCTGTGGACTTACCTCACGGAACTGTTATTTTTAATAAAACTAAAAATTCTGATCTCATCAATCTGGTCGTGTATAGTATAGCACAAGAAAATTTTGCCGCCCTCCTAATAGGGGCGCCCGGGGCGGTCCGCCCCTCCGCCCCGGGCATGAGGAACCTCTGTCCATTATTTAAGTTTTTATTTAAATACGGCCATGTTTTTTTATTCCCTTCTATTTAACAATTTATAAATTATATGTGTAATAGTGTATGATAAAACTTGAATATTCAGAATCGGCGTCTCCTGATCTATATGAATATTTTTTTTAACAATAATATTTTTCGCTAGAGTTCCTTATTCAGAATTAACATTTTAGGTGTTTAGTTTGGCAATTAATTTGTCCAAGTCTGTCTTGGCTCCCTCTCCTTGCTTCATTCTCACTCATGCATCGTCTCATACATACTCATATATTATTCTAACTCCTGACATGTCCCGATTCAAGTATTTGATTCACCTGATCATGTCATGCTTTCCTCGGGCTCCTTCTCCTTCTACCATTTATATTCTCCTTTGTATATATTGCCCTTATTCTAGTATTTGACTGACTACATGGGAGTCTCCGACTTCTTTTGGCATTTACTTCTACGTCATGTAATCTCCTTAAATTTTCGTTCATCCGCTTTGCATGCGCAAACCTTCTAAGCAACCCTTTTCTTAATGTAATCTATTACGCTTACATCATCCTTGCAATAATTTTCCGGGTCTATGTACATACTATTTTTAACACGGTCATGGTTTTACATTTCTACAGCGTTCAGTTTACTTTCATCCCTTCTCTGCCAGTTCCATGCCCCACTCTCATACATTAGGGTTGGAATCAGCACTTTGTGAACTGCTAGCCTCGCTTCTTTGGAAAACTTTTTCTTATTCTTCTGATATCTTTAAGTGTGTATCTATTTCTTGCTTATCATATAGATTCATAATGCAATCATATTAGACATGAGCGAAATTGAATGAATGAATTATATAAATAAATTCAATCTCGTGACATACCCGATCAGATTTTCAATTAAACACGGAATTAATTCTTCATCCCTTAGTTTAGGCCTTGCAACCCTATGATTATTTAACGAGCGGCACCATAATTACGGCGCGGACACTATGGGCGCCATCGCAAAATCGCCGGATATATCGTGCAGTGTGCAGGACTCCACCTAATGTATAAGATCCCGCGCTGCAATCGATAAAAATCCGTACATCACCGTCCGCACTAGTCCGTAGCGGCAAACCCCTCTAGTCAGCCAGTCACTTTCGCAGTCCGTATTCCCTGATTCAGCGAATTAAGAAATATATTCCGTCGATATCGAGTCTATCCATACTAGATCCGTAGGGAGTAAGTTAGTCAAATCAGTGTGAGACACTAGTCAGACGTTCCTAATTCATTCCTCAATGCCCGTGGCGATTCCGTTCGTGTTAGTTCCACCGCGACCAAGCCTTCACTTTCACTAGTCGGGTGGGAATTTCAGAAGAAGTAAGTACTCGGTAGGATGCATCTTTGTTTAACTCGTAATATTATTATATTTAAAAAGGAAATCATTATTTACTACATTATTTAATACATACTCGTACACATTATTCGTATTATTCATTATCTAGTTGAGTAAGATTGTTATTTTTCTGTTTATTTTTTATTAATATTTGCTATTTCCAATATAAGCACAATTTGCAATGCGAAAAATTGCCCTTTTTTTTAAAGAATTAAATGAAGAAATTCACAAGATTAGGTGAATATGACTGAATAGATACACTACTGCGAAGGAATCTGCTCATGTCTAACTCATATTCAAACATTCAGGCGGTAGCTAGCTTCAGATGACTGGGTACTCCATTCACATTACTCATCTCGGTATGTCATCATGAATAGTCTCCGGGTCCGTCTAAGCCTGCGTTGGACAGCCGCAGCCGCCTGACTGCTGCCATCAATTACGCTCTTTACAGACTAGTCCGACACAAGTTAGCCGCACTATTGCCGCGCGTCTCTACCTTTGTTATCATCTCGTGAAGAGATTCGCCGATAGAAGCGAGCTGCGGGCGTGTCCGTGTGCCCTAACTAAGCTCAGTTTTACCTCACTTCTGTTGAAATTGATGGAATTTTGGTAGTAGACCACTATTCAGGATAGAAACCTTGCTTGAAATGGCATCAGCCGTGTTTGGTGACAAAATCTGTAATAGAAAGGTATTTCCCAATTTTCTCTTTTCCCACTGACGTCAGAATGAATAGACTTGCCCTAATGTACCATTTCGACGACTGGACGCAAAGGTCACGTGACATTCATTTTGGCTCCAGCCTAGTTCTCTGCCATTTGTTTCGCGTGATTTTGTCTGCGGTAAGCAAATTATAAAACATTTATGAAAGGGTCAAACTAAATACTCTCACACAATATTCGGTTTAAGTAACGAGCCAAAACCTTTTTACTTATTTGTTGTTTCGATTAAATTGGCGGCACGCCTAGCTCGCCCTTTGCCCCCTTATATTGATTTCTTCCTCTTGCGTGTTATGGCATCTCTATATATTATTTGTACTCAGTTTAACCATTTTTATAAATGTTTTGTAATTTGCTTACCGCAATCAAAATCACGCGGAACAAACGCGGACGGCAGTGAACCAAAGCGGGTACCAAAATCGGTGTGATGTGACCTTTGCCTCCAGTCGCTGAAATTGTACTTAGGGTAAATCTTTTAATTCTGACGTCAGTGGCGAGAACGCTTTCAAATCGGCGTAGATCACTTCTTGGGGTTATCTCCTCGGTGCGCAGATGGTTTCTTAAGATTTCTAGAGGCTGGCGGAGATGGGTCTAAGATTGTCCACTTATTATGCTATGTGTGGCTGGTGTTGAAGACGAAGATTTTCTTTTTGTCTGGGGAGGTGTTATGTTTTATATGGTATTATGTTGTATGAAATATCATTAGTATATTGTAGTGGGTAAAGTAAAAAGGTTAGTTAAAAATATTAACATTTTTCTGAATATTCCATATACAAGCTGACATTTAACAGTGACGATGATCTAAAATATTTTATATTGTATCACGAAGATGGCTTATAGGAAAATGATCGTAATCATCGTAACACAATGGCTCTTAACAAGTAGCTGAAATTCAATGAAAAAATTGCGCGCAAAGGCAATAATTAGTTAGACATTATTCCACATCAATTAATTAGTACCACATTAGTAGCGCTGAACTCTATTTGACAATGTCCAGACTGCTCGCGATACTAGATCTAAAGGGTCACTTATCCCTCAAGCTAAAACAACATTTGGCCAAATACATTTTAAATACTTTGCAACAAAGCTAAATAATGTACTTCCACTGGCCATCAGACTGAACACTAATTACGATAAATACAAATTAGACACCAAAATTTGGATCGTTACCCAAAACATATCAGAATTCAATGATTTTTTTTTAAACATCTCTATTAGTGTGATACAATGTTCAATTGACGCTTCAAACTTTTTACCATAACGTTATACTGTAATTTGTAAACATTGTAAACTTAGGAAGGAAAAGATTCTGAAATTTATGTATTTTAAAATATTACTGTACAAAAGGGTTAGGATTCTGTAAAATCTTTGAAATATTTTTATTTCACCGTTATTAAATAGGTTCATTGAAAACCAGCGGAGCCAATAGCGTCAAACATTATTATTTGCATGTGGGAAAGTTTTACCGAACGAGAAGTAATTTACAACAGGAAATTAAAATATATCACCATTATCGGTGGTGAGGGGAATTATGGTAGTAAGGGGAAGCCGTATATTCGCTTTGATAGTATTTTTGTGATGTTTCCCCAAAATTCAGGCACGCTCGGGGCGCGCTAATATCGACAGATAAAGTAATTACTTTTTAATGCTTTTTACGACGCACGTAATGGTCTTATAAATGTGTATATCGTCCGTGCATATATCTTATCTGTCCTTCAATGTATGATATGTTTTATCTTGCCACCGCTTCCCAGGGGAGAAAAACTACTACCCAAATAAAAATGCTAAATTTATTCATATCCGTAAATGAAAATTTTGTCGAAAATCCTTTACGTGTAAGAAATGAGCTGCAGTACCTAAAGGAGATCATATATTTATTTTGTGTTCAATTCATAGAACTCCATTTTTTTAAAATTGTTTGTAAATTAAATTTAATAATTTAATCATTGTAGAAAATAATATTAACATAACCCAAATGACACATGAAAACTGAAAAAAAAACGACAGAAAATAAAAAGATTTCAGTCGCATCTGGTGGGACTCGAACCCATGTCCTCTGCCTATCCGGGGCAACCGCTTAACCAATTAGTTAATGAGACCAGTTCAATTTATGTCATCTTCATCGATATCATATCTCAAATTCAAGATTTGTTAATGTTTTTCTCCATTTTGAATCCCATATTATTGGGAGCTATAATTATATTATGTCATGCGATAATGGGCTCTAG
The DNA here is from genome assembly GCA_022606495.2 of Halesus radiatus. Taxonomy (NCBI): domain Eukaryota; kingdom Metazoa; phylum Arthropoda; class Insecta; order Trichoptera; family Limnephilidae; genus Halesus; species Halesus radiatus. The sequence goes on along the minus strand of JAHDVE020009807.1, from coordinate 51,087 downwards.
GAAATACTACTTTAGAGTTCTTCTATATCGCATAACAATGCCGAGCAACATAAGAATCATCGCAAATGAATTAAGTACACTCGGTGGACGTTTTCTACTTCATCAGGTTACTACATCGATTTATAAACTTTGGTCGATGGGTTAATATGATTGACGAAACGAAAATTCGATCATTCTAGTCATTCACTTTATCTTTCTTCTTTACTATTCTCTGCGGTAAGTAAAAACCCAGTAATTACCAAAATTATCAAAAATTTATTGAATATGGAAATTTAATGTCACTCGTTTTTCATATTATAAAAAATATGTTATTGTTCTTTAGGTTATCGCTTAATAAAAATTAAATAAAAAGGCAGTATTTATTTTTATGTAAAATCACATAAAAAACACCACGTTGAAATTACTGCATTTATAATGAACGTGCTGTGTTTTATCTATCAGCTTGAAATACATTCTCCCGCCGCACTGTCTTTATCTCTATTGCGGCGTTATTATAACCTAGGTTTTTGACGTATGGATGGATTTTTTCGATGCATTTTTCGTGTTTCTGTTGTTCAAAAACCTATTTTATATATAAAATAAAGATCCAAATAGGGAAGTATCTCATTAAACTTATAAACACAGTAAACTGTTATGCTGCTTTTTTACTTACCACAACTGAATGATAAATATTCACCATCGGTAAAAACGGAAAAAACGCATACTTTTTACAAACTTCATTGTAAAGAAGAAGTGTCTACAATTTTTTTGGAAAAAAATCATTATTTTCGACCAATTGTAAATATGTTAAAAGGTAAAACAAAACTCGACCCTTCATCGTGGAGAATGACGCCCATGGTAATTACTGTATTTATACTTACCACGGCAGTATATATTCCTACATGAAATATCAATCAGATACGCTACACATAGTGTAAAAAATTAAATTATCAAGTGTATTTATAATTTAACCACCTTTTTCCTTCGTCGCATGGTTTATCTGATGACTAAAATATTTCCTACTTATCTCAATATTAAAATTCTAATTACTTTTAATTTTATGTGATTTTTTCCAGTGTTACATAAGGTAGATACATAAATCGTGACTAAACAGTGGTAGTCATCAAATGACAAACGACGTGTGAAACCGTTTATGTGGGAGTTGTTAACAGTTAATACTGATAACTCGTCATCACCATCAATCCACACCGCTTTTGCAAAAACTTTCAGAGAAAACCCTGACTGGCCAAACTCAATCGCCAGATGACGTGCAAAATTCAAAACACTCGCCTGATAAAAACCGATAGACCAGTGGATCTTTTTGGCGTTCCCGATTGTGGAAAGTAGTGAGGATGAAGAAAATATGGGAGTCAGGGAGGACTTGGCTATTTAAATCTAGTCATTAGAAATATCTAAAACCATTTCAAGTAACGTTTTTTGAATGGTGGTCTCCAATCGAGGCGCTACTCAAAGTATCTTCCACCCTATAGCGAGCTACAAAATGCCATATTATTATTTAGTTACCTTTTACTATTTGCGAATAAACCCATATAGATTTTTATTTGATGGGAACATTCTTCTACGATGTGTTCTGTTGTTTGAGTATATTTATCCACATTCACAAAGTTCGGAATCCTTTAAGCCCCATTTATTAAAAAAAAAACAACATTAAAGTTAGTATTAAATAACAAGTCACTTTGTTTTTAATCCACTTTTTTTTATTTTCTTTTTATTTGTCGACTAGTTCTGCCGAATCGTCTTCAGGACATAGAACATACTGAAGACATGTCCTGAAGACGATTCGGCAGAATCGAAACTAGTCGACAAATTAAAAAAATAAAATAAAAGTGGATTAAAAACAAAGTGACTTATAATTTAATACATCATGTCAATCCACAATGTGTTTGCTTATTCTGAAAAAAAAAATTAAAGTTAGTGTTTATTTCTAAAAAAAAAACATTAAAGTTGGTGTTTATAAATAAGAACCTTCATAGTTTTTTTTTTAGGATTTTCAACATTTTAAATTGTTATTTTGTTATATCAAAATACTACTAACGACATCTGTGTGTACGGTACTTATTAAATAAACGCTAGTTCATTCTACCTCATTGTAACAAAAGACCATGTTTTATTAACATAAATTATTTTGTAAGACTTAATACGAAGGTCGGTCAGAAAAGGGTCATATTTCTGATTTGATTTTGATAAATGCTATGCCTAAATGTAAATTTATAAAAAATGAAACCAATATTTTTCCTTTGATAACATTATTTCTATTGTATTGAGTAATAATGCTATCATTTTTTTATAATAAATAATCGTTCTCCGACGCCCCCCCCCCTCTTAACGATAACAGTGTGAAGGAGGTAAGTACACTTGGTTTATAACCCTTCGTATCAAAATTAGAAATGATTCTTCGACACAAAAAAAAACATTCCCATGAACCAGAAAAACTTCTGGAATACATCTTCCATGCATCATCTTCATCAAATCTCAGAAGACACACTTAAGATGCGCATCATGTCAATCGTCTGACAATAATGGTGTGGCATGAAATTAAAAACACTAAACTTGTCACATTCATCATTCCATCAGAATGCTTGATGCTATCAATCTCTAGACCTAGACTCATCCCAGTGCATCACAGCTTCCCGCCGTATCGCCAGGGAACGTGGGAATTCCGATATAACTATTTGAATCAGCTATAATTATTATGTTAATATGATCACCAGCGCGTGGCGCCTCTCTCCGCATAATTCCTGGAATCGAATCAGCAGAGAGTACCAGCTCTGTTTGAAGATACAGATGAAAACCAAACTAATTATCCCACGGGATCTTGATAGCAATAATCCAGCAGTCGCCAGTCGTCCACGAGAAATAACTTTTATATCGGTCTTTTATCTTTCAAATATTGTTTTTGATTAATTAAAAACATCACTTAAAACCAACATCCAATCTAAACCATTCAAAAACAAATCACAAATACTAATTATTTAATGATTTAAAATATATACAGGGTGTCCGGTAAGTAGTGGAAAACCTTTCAACTATTGTAACAGAAATATCAATAAAAATACTAAATACTTCATCCATTCCACGTCACACGCTTGCAAACCCTCCAACCTAGGGTTAAGAGGAACTAATTATTTAAAATAATAGTCATGATCTTTGATCCTAAAAAATAAATAGTATGTGTGAGGCCATTTTAGAATGTTTATTAAACGGGCGACTTTTGAGCCAATTGACCATCCAGGTCTCCGTTAAAAAAAAAAAACATCACCTTAGTTCAAACTTAAAGGAAAAAATTATCACAGCACAAATTTAAAGTACGAATTTTCTAACAAAAAACTACAGCAGTAACGCAATGATATTATATTTCTGATAGCGCTACTATTCAAGAATAATATGTGTTTTTAAAATTCCTTCATCTGTTACCATAGAACCGAAGAGAGTGAGTGAGTAACGCTGTCAATTTTATAAAATTTCAAAACCGTCCAAATTACTCGAAAACCGTGGGACTTTTACAAAATATGAAATTCCGTTTTCGGAACGGCCTTGGGGTTCCCCATCCACAGTTGAAAGGTTATCCACCACTTACCGGACACCTTGTATATCATAGTATAAAATACTGTCTAAAGCTCCATCCGAAATGTATAATAAATGTTCAAGTAGGTTTTTTTTATTCTTAAAAATAAAATGAAGACGTTGCAAAAAAATGTCTGTAGTTATTTCAACGTTTCTTAGAGTACTCGCCACAATCCCGTCATTCATGAGAAGTTCATTCCGTATAATATGTTACCCGGTTATAAGGTCAATTAATAGTAATCGTATTATAGCGAATAAATCTTAAAAGCTAATAAAATATTTATTATTTCTTATGGCAAGGCTTTAGCGGATTTTATAAAATTATCACGATTGGGGGTCAGTACTCAGAAATGACCTTAAACATCGCTTTGCACGTTGCTAACTCAAGCAATACCAAAAATTATTTATCTGTAAATTCTACACCGGTAGTTTCAAACGACATAAATTCACAAACTGCAATCTTTAAATACTACGAAATACATCCCAAAATGTCTGTAAATTGGTGCAGTTTGAAAACCAGTGAAAACAATTTTGACCGTTTACACTTAAATTCCAGTATATATTTCATATAGAATTTAAAATATTACAGTTTAAGGATTATGGTGTTTTGAGACATTTTATTAATTATTCGCATATAATTTATAGATTAACCATTCGTAGTGTGTTTCTTGAGTTCCTAAATTTGGGTGCTGATCGTTAAAATTAAATCTCTGAAACCTTAGAATTACCAATTTAATTTTAAAAAAATAAATCGTTTTCTTTCATTTCTAAACCTACCTACTCATCGTTATAAGTTATAACTGATCTCTTTATTTAACAGTGGTCTTTACATCGGTAAAGTACATAGCTGTATACGTGCGTATTTAATGTCGAATAAAGACCACTTGACTGTTGTAAGTTATAATCTTCGATCGTTTTACCATTCTCCGACGAGTGTGTTCGAGTACTCCAATACTCTAATTAGTATGATAATAATAACATATCTTAATGAATGGGCATCCATTGAGAATGAACTACAATATACCTACTCTACTACCATAGGCGTAGCGACAAACTCAGAGCCCCAGAAAAACCTAAAAAAAATCTTTGACCCGGCGCCCACTGCGAATTCGACTAAAAGAAATAATAAATTTAATTTTTATTATTTATTTTTTGAACTTTTGAAAGGTTTGATTAAAACATTCTTAGCATAGATATTTTGGATGTTAGGTACTGCAAAAGATTTGAAAATTTCTTTTGTTGGCGTTCTAATGGGGACTTTTAAGATGGTCTTTATCCCTTGTTTTAGATAATTGTTTCATATGGTTATAACTATATATGGTTATATAACATATTCGAGGCAGAATTGGCATAGCGCATAGTTAACTTTTTTAATATCATTTTGACATAAAATGTACGCCTACTCTTTATAAAATTCCATTTTTTTATCTTTTAAGGGTTGTAAACAATTTATCATTGCGCCGCAGGGGAAAATTACGTAAGTTTTCTTTTGCATATAAATTTACACCTTCCTCTACGAATGGTCTACTAGACACTGATGGCGCTTGTAGCGGCAGAACTATGTCGAATTCGTGCACTTGTAAGTCGTTTCGTTTTTATTTAATAATGTATGGGTTCATTTTCTGTTTTTATTTTATATGATCGTCGGCCATCTTGGCTGTTTGGACATCTATATAATAAAGGTGTTGTGTTTTCGTAGAAAGCAATCACTTTTGTGGTTTGACATATTATTAAATGAAACACTTTGTTTTAAACCACTGATTTATTATCAGCCGGTTTTGTTTGGTAAAAGTATTTGTATCATTTAATAAATATATTTATTTGACTTAAAATAGAACACATGTACATTTGTTACATGTATTCTAATATGAACATAATATCTCTTACACACAAAAAAATTTATAATAGTCACAATGTACAATTAAGAATTACAAATTACGACATTAAAAATTGCACTTTACGTATTTCGTCAATTCATTTTTAAATTTCGAAACATGTTCATCTTCTTTTATTCAATCAATGCATCCACGTACTTTAGGAAATAGCTAAAAGTTATCTTTCTGTACTAATATATAAGTAATTGCCCGTTTTATTCCAGGAAATTGTGTGTTATTAACGCTGAAAGCAAGATTTTAGGTTTCGGATGTCTAGCAAATATATAGTTTGTCACACTGATACATTTACTCACTTAAGACACCGAAAGTAAACGCAGCAAGCATTAATTTGTGTATTTATTAATGTTCCTTAATTCCTTACCAAAACTGTAAAGTAAACCCATTTTTGCATATCTATCAAACTTAACAATCCGAAACCCACGACTAATAAAATGCATAGTCTATTCATACATGCATACTATGAATTACTATTCATATACCAATCAAGGTCTAGACTAGTCAAATGCGTAGACTATTGCTCTTTGGAGACACTCGTTTTATGATCTACTCATAATACTTATGTTGTTACTGCCGCAGCGGGTTTTTGATACGCCACTGCTCTTTATGATACAGCATGTTTTATCGGATACCAATACAAACGTTCACTGTATAATAATATTTCCTTGTATTAGTTACAACTTTGATTAATGGCGAAGATTGCCCTAGTGAGTATTGCGTTCTGAGTCACTTCATCTTATTGCCTGATTGGTTTTAATTCGAAGCAATGTTTTTTTTTGCATCAATTGACATGCAAGTTGCGCTATAGAGAGATACTCCAGTGTGTGCTACCTTGCTGTATAGCCAAAAGCTTAATTCAAAATTCATCCTTTAATTTTACGGGAGTTTATTTGATTTTTTCTTTATTACACGTGTACAAAATTTAATTATCTTATTTTCCGGGACTGTCTCACTAGGGATTCTCTTTGTTGAGACAGGCAAGTTTTTAAGTATTTATATATATATATATATTTTATCATTAACTCGTACAATAACATTTGTATAATAATCATAAATATTGAAAAGAGTTCATTTCGAGTATTAGCAGCAATAATGGATTTATAAAAATCATTGGAAATGCACAAGGTGTAGGGTAGACTTGGCTGAGTTCACTGGTTATTGGAGCACTTTTAACTACCCATTGTTTAGTGACGATTTTAAATTGTCGTAATTTTTTATTTGTCTTGTTTTTTCGGGTAAGTTATTGTATAATTTAGGCATGAAGTATTTGAAGTTTCTTTGTTCAAGCGTTGTTAATGTTTAGGGTTTTAATACGGTTTAAAATATACATACGAGTATATATTTAATTTTATTTAGAAAACATACAGTAACTAACTAACTATCACTCCGTTTCCTCGCAGGGGTAGGCAGAGAGGACCGACCGCCAAAGCACTTGATCTTGGCGTACACTTCTTGATTCAACAACATTCATACATCCTCTTCTGTTATTCCGACTTCTGACATGGCCCGACTCAAGTATTTGATTCACTTCATCGTGCTATGTCTTCCTCAGGCACCCCCGGCTTCTTCTTCCATTCACATTCTCGTCATATATTCTCCTTACACTCCTTTCTTCGTTCATTCGCTCTAAATGCCCAAATCATCTAAGCGTTCCTTTCTTCATTTTACTCATTGCGCTTACATCAGCCTTGCATTCTTTACGAATCTCAACATTTTCACACGATCATACATGTTTTACCACACATTCGCCTCAGAGATCTCATTTCCACGGCATTCAGTTTGCTTTCATCCTTCCTCTGCCAGTTCCATACATCAGGGAAAAGAGACAGTCTATATAAATAAATGTGTAAACATAATAAAAATGAGATATTCTAAACCAATTAAGTTCCATTAAATGAATCATATTACCTACGAGTACATAATATTACAGATAATAAAATAATAATAATAAAACAAGACATGGTGAAAAATATCAATTCACTTTAGGGTGTATTTATTTTAACAGGATAAACAATAAATACAGTTATCAAGACACGCGCCGACCGCATTATACCACCCTCAAATTAAACACGTGCTCTCCCGAGGACGACAAAAAGCACACTGAAAATTGCAGCGCTATAGCGCTCAATCACAATTTACGTAACTAAAGCTTACGATGGCGCTGGAACGCACTCGAACGGTTAAATAAATCGTTTGATCTGGTATTGCGCTCAGGGCAACGAAATGCAATCCTTTCTAACAGATATGATGAATCGACACGACAGTTCAAAAAAAAAATCAGAGATTTTTCTGCGTTTAGAGCAATGGGATCAAACCGATGATCACTCAAACGTTGCGAAAGGTTTTTTTTATTATAAATTTCTTTTGAATATTTTCAATACAATCAATATTAGTTTAAAATTGAGGATCCCAAATTACTGAGGCTTAATCAAGTTGTGACCTTACATATGCCATTTATAGCAGAATTAGTGTGTTGGCTTTGCATTGCGTATAATAATTCTTTGGATTTATGTCGTGTGTTTCGTGTGTTTTGAGTATTATCATAATATTTGTTTTTAAAGAAGCGAATTAAGAGCAACGGCTGCGCGGCCTGTTTCATACAAAACATTATTTTGGATTTGAGGCCAAAATACTAACCAAAATCTAATGTTTTTTCTTTGAACTTACAAAATGAAGGCCATTCAAAAATTGATTTTCCGTGAATTCGGAGGCATCTTTAGCAATCATTTAATTATTTAAAAAAAAATAACCCCGTGTGCTATGAAAATATAATGAATTATCTATTTGTTTATACTGGGTTTTTACAGATGTTTACACTTACGTGAGTACAATCCAGTTACAAAAACTCAGTTAATATACACAAATTACATAAAATTTCAAATAATCAGACATATAAAATTAAAATAAAAAATTGCTGAAATAAGCATTATGATCGACTTAAATTAAGATTAAAAACAGCGAATTTACGTTGGACCACAAAATTGCCGTACATAATTTAAAATATCGACCCGACAAAACGTTTTTTTTTGAGATGTATATATTTTAATAAAAATTTATATTTACATAGCAAATATGATAATTTTTCAAAGTATTTATTTTTCAATAAATAAAATACTTCTAATCCAAGATATTCACTATACCTATAATATGATAATTTTTCAAAGTTGCCTATAATATCATGATTATTATTTTAGTGGCCTATATTTCATAATTTAAAACAAAAATAAATAAAATACTTCTAATCCAAGATATTCACTATACCTATAATTTTTTTAAAGTTTTGTACGAAACAGGGCGCGCGCTTTTCCTCTTTATATTGTTTTGGTGTAAATTTGTCGAACGCCTAGTACTTGAAAAACGTTAAATATTAAATTTTTGCACTTTTTTATTATTACCGCATTATTGGGGTATGTTGTGAGGCTGAAGGTAGTGGGGAGGTGAAGGGGATGGTTTAAAACAAATGTATATATATATGTCAGCACGCATCAATCAATGTGTAACCCAAGCTGATTTTGTATTAAATTTCATTGCATTTTCTCATATTTTTCCTATGCATTACTGTAATAACCGAAATTAAAAATATTCAAATGGCTACCTTTTCTTATGCTTCGGTGCCGTCTTCTATTGGATTCAGTTTTTACTTATCTCTGTTATTGCTATTGGCTACGTGTAGCCTACCATAACTTTTTAGCGAACATGCAATAAATCAATTGCGTTATCGAAGAAACAAGAAGATAACTCGTTTACAAGAATTTTAATTTCTCGGGCATGTTATTAAAGTATACCCGCTTATTAAAGTATATAATAAAAAGTTTTTTTTAAATTCTTTGTAACCACCCTACCCGGTCAATGGTTGCCCGGGGTCCAAACCGATCAGTCATCATTCGTCGTATCGATTTCAGAGCAGTTTGCATTTTTCAAGTGCGCCCACCTTCTCACGGCGTTGTTACCAGTCGTTAGTAGCGTGTTACCAGCTTGTCAAGGGGTCCTACGCACTGCTTCTGAGGATTTATGAGAATTCCGCTCCCGAGCGGGCCCACACCTCACATTATGATATTAATCGCCCGAGAAGCAGAGTGAAAGTTGCACAAGAATGTACGTTTGTTCACATTAAAAAAATGCGGAATTACATTTTTACTTATTATTTCGCTTGGTTTCGAAAGGCAAGATAGCTTTTTACCTGAACCTTGGTAGCTATATGGCAGTGGCGTGCAGTCCACAAAGGCTGAAAGCTGTGCATGAGAAATATGAATAGAATCGAAAATAATATTCATAATAAAACAAACGAAAAAAAAAAAATTTTTTGGTTACGTTGATTTCCATTTTTTTTATTCTTTTTACCTTTTTTAATGGCATGATCGTTTTCGTTTTATTAAATAATGATTTCAACTAGAAACAACTTCTAATAAAAATGTATTTTTTCCATGAATTTCATAAGGAACTTGTACGCTCATTTATTCGGTTGGCCATGGCAATCAGCTGAAGATGATTTTCAAATAATATTCAATGCACAATTCATAATATGAAAAACTATATACAGTTTCCTTTAGGCATAGAACAATGCACGATACTGCTGTATTATAGTTAGCAATGTAATTATATTGTATGTATTTTCATATGAAGCGGTAGCTTGGTGACGTGACATTATAATTTAAAAAATAAAACAATAACTTTGTTTTATTTTTTAAATTATGTTGTATAGCCTGGTGGGTAGAATCCTCGAACAGCAGTCGACTAGTTCGATAGTCACGCACTTCCAGCGGGTACCTACCGACGTATCTACTGACTTTTTAATAAAAGCTATCTATGCTTAGTGATATGGTATGTAGGACGATATTATGAATCTGAGGGTTTATAGCTTATTTTAAATACACAAGGAAATAATCGTCATATACATATTTATTTATTAAAGGAGTAACGTCGAATTTACAACATAAGTAACACGAAATTAGAAGAATAATATAAATTTAAGTTTAGGATGGTATAAGAATTAGAAAATGACGAAATTAAATGTTTTAATTAAATTAATAGATTCAATCTCGTAACACCCGATTGGATTCTCAATTTAACGTGTATTTAATTCTTCATCAGCTTCATTAGCTTAGGTCTTGCAAAATACGATTATTTAACTCGTGGCTCCATAATTACGGCGCGGATACTATGGGCGACATCGCAAAGTCTCCGGAGATATTGTGCGGTATGCAGGATTCCATCTAACGGATGGAATTCCGCGCCGCAATCCATAAAAACCCGTATGTCATCGTCCGCACTAATCCATAGCGGCAAACTCCTCTAGTCAGCCAGTCAGTAATTGCGAGTAGCGCATATTCGCTTTCGCAGTCCGTATTCCCCAATGAAATGTATTGCGTATTCAGTTGTGACATCGTATTCGTTGTGTCTCTAGTCCGTCAATATCTAGTCTGTCCATACTAGATCCGAAGGGCGGAAGTTAGTCAAGTCACTGCGAGATACTAGTTAGAAGTTCCTAACTCATTTCTCAATACCCACTGCGATTACATTCGTGTTAGTCTCAGCCAACGCGGCCAATATTTCGCTTTCACTAATCGGTTGGGAATTTCCAAAGAAATCCTTACTCGGTGGGGTGCATCTTTGTTCGGCGCGTAATATTGTATTTAAAAACGAAATCATTATTTATTACATTGTGGTGTAAACACATTTTTCGTATTATTTATTATCTAGTTGAGTAAGATTGTTGTTTTCGTGTTTATTTTATTTAAAAAAAATATTATTTCCAACACAAGCACGTTTTCGTTTATTTATTATGTATATTTTATTTATTAATAAAGGAAAGTAGTTTAACTCATTTATTAATAATATTATATATGTGTTCTCGAAAAGAAAGCTTATAACTTAGTCCCTATAAAAACGATCACTGATCTTCAATCTTCAACAATCTTAACACCATGTCAAGAATTATATTCCAAAACAACACTGCTTTACATTCATATACAAAAAATAGTAACTAACGCACATATTAGAAACACTAGATCTCAGAGCCAAAAACACACCCAGAAAGCAACCAAAAATACCAAATTTTGACAAAAAAGCTTCTTATATGGTACTATGGGACTAAAATCTACAACAAGATCTCACTATCCTTCAAAAATCACAATAATATTAATACATTTAAATTGAAAATAAAACGCTGGATACGCTGGTTACACAGGGAGATCTGAAATAGAAAAGATATTAACAACTAATACAAACTGACACAGAAACCACCCAACTCCCCTTAAACACCTCATACTACAATTCATTCAATAATTTCATCAAATTAAAATAATTTTACTTAATTTCTTCGTGGCGTCATAATTCATAAATCAATAAGAATTACATTGTTTAAACCACCGCTTTTAATATAAATATTATTTCTTCTTTAAATTTCTCATATAAATTTATTATATATTTGATCTTTTATAAAAGGTTTTTTCAATTAATTGTACATTTTTAATGAATTACTTATCTAATTTCATCATGGTTAATTTTTGTTTATGTTTGTAATTTGTTTTATTTGCTTATTATTTGTCTATACTCATCATTATTTTTAGTATATTATTTATCCTGATGAGGGGAGCTTTGCTTATGAAACATGTAAATATTTATATATTAAAACAATGGTTTAAACTAATTAATTCTTACTAATGTTATTTATTAATTATTTTTATTTATTAATATGTATTATATAAATGAAATTCTCAGCACGGCAAATCTCACTGAGGATATCATTATTTTTTAATTGCCATAAAAAAATACGATAATAAAACAGTTGTTTATTTATAGATACGATACATAAATAATAAAGTGCAACTGATTGGTTGATTATTTAATAAGTTACGGTGTAATTTTACCCTCTTCTGGTTCCTGCCAACCCTTCGACTCTCTGCATCACTACACTCTTGCCTAACTACTGATCCTAAAAGTTGTAACGCTAAAATTATTGTGGGGTCATCATGAAAAGCTATCATTTAGGGTCAGAATGTAATGTGTACCTACTCGTCTATTCACTTTTACCCCCATCAATAATATAACGACCGTAGTCGTAGAGTAGGCAGATATTTTTTTGTTTAGGGATGCAACTATCCTTACTTTGACGATTACGATTATACAATCAATAATATAAAATAATGTAGATTGTCAATTCACTCAGCATGGCACTGTTATTTTTATTTACATATGCTTTAAATATTTAAATGTTCTCATTAATCATACATAAATAATAAAAAAAAACTACGATTAGAGTTGTGATATGTTAAGCCAAACGAAGTTTAAAAATAAGAAATTAAATGAACATTTGATTTTTTTTATTATTAATATTATTGTGAGAGCTATTTTGGCGTTTAAGGCCCTTTTCAAACTATGGTTAGGTCATTATCAAATTGGGTTTGCCGATAAATCGGTTTCACCGGTAATAAATCAATTTAGAAACCAAAAAATTGAAATTGGGTAGGGGTAAATTAAATCATATAAATAAGTCGTCACAATGTGGATTAACCACAGTGGACTCTTTTTCAATTTGGACGGGTAATGATTTATTATCGGTAAAATCGTTTTAGTTAGAAAACAATTAAAATTCTGAATTCTGTGAGGTTTTCACATTTATAATGTGTTTACTCGTATTTAACGGACAATGTTTTCTTAATTGATTTATTTATATGTGTTAACATGTTGTCATGTTGTGTAAACATACTGAGAAGCGGTGAATATATAATTTTCCTTACTTTATTAATTAAGGTTATATTAGGATCATTCGTTCGTTTGTTAATTTCTAATTGTTGAAATAAATTCAAAAAAAAAAAAAAACAGACAACTAATAAAAACATTATTCGAGCTTAAAGCTTAGTTTCGCGTAAATGTACGTCTTCATCTGGTACATTCATGGGTATAACTAAGAACCCAAAGAAAGGTATCTTTATATATTAATTTGTGTAATGCATTGTTTCAATATAATATTTATTTTATTTTAATATTGCTAACAAAATGCTTTCAAATATTATTTCTTTTGCGATTCAATAACGTTATTGGTTGAATAACCGTTCAATTTCAATATTTTTTCAACTGATGCACTACAACTAGCACATAAACCAACAATGGTATACGTACATGAATTCGTATTATTGGTCGGGTATAGAGAACGGGTTTAATCGAATCGAAGATTTATTCGTGAAATTAAAATTAGACATTTAAAAAAAAAAATCGTATGTGATGGATCATAATCGTAATCGTAATCGCCGCGCCACTAGTTTTGTTGCGTATGTAAGTATATAGTGATTGCTGCCGATATATTGACAATTACTTATATTACCGATGGTCGCTGGGCAAGCTCATTGGCAGAAGACCGCTCCTTTCTCGTATTACCCAATACCGACATAGCGGTTTATTTTGCTTATTGCCTCACACCGGGAGAAGCCCTAGCCTCAATGCCAATAATATGTAATATTTCTACAAGTGTCAATAATTATTATTCATGATACCTACCAGAAGTTTCTCTGGTTCGTGGAATTTTTTGTCCCGAAGTTTTATGCTGCGATAGAAGCGCTATTTTAGTGAGAAAAAAAAACACCTCAAAGGCGCTTTACAAATGTAAATTTGTCAGGTGTCCCAATGAAACATTCGATCTTAATCTATCTTTCAACCTAGCACCGGGAACTAACCATCTATAACGAAAAACGTATATTTCAGAATTTTTTTGAGAAAAAAGCCTGTATAAGGACGGTATTTTAATTTTGTTTTTATGTTTACGAATAAAATTTCTATGTGCCATTTTTAATATGCTGCCAAAACGACATTTTCGTTTTTGTTCGTGAATATGGCGTTTTCGACGTCACGCCGACCATTGTCGGTGACAGCCGTATTACCGCTCAGTAGCGTTATGTACATCATAATTACGTTTTAGCCAGTTCGAATCGTGTCGGAACGTGCGGTTTTAGATCGTTTTTAAAATCATTAATTATGAATGAAAATGTTAAAATTACACATTTTTAGGGCGATATATAACTTTAACTTCCACATTTTTTTTTAACGGTGTCCGTAGTTTGTGAAAATGCCGTATTCTTATTATGCGTATAATTTAAGGATTTAAAATTATGTAATAATTATTCAACGAAACTGAGTTGTTTGTGTGTGTGTGTTTTTTTTTTACCTCTGCTGAATCACGATTGTACGATATTTTATAAAATTATTTTAACATGTAGACATTAAACTAATCAACAATGACGTGGCATCAAACGAATATAAAAGAAAAATACAAGAATACCGGACTGGAAATGCGATATGTATAAGATTAATTACCTACAAGGAAAAATTCACATGTACCTTGGCATGCTACTTTACAATGATGTCCCATATATTAAAAATGTACTTATAAACGTATGTATATCACACATCTAGGTAAATATACTGTAAAGGCCTATTGACAAAATAAGCCTTGATAAGTAATATAATTTTCGTCCTCTTACTTTTCTATGGATTTTTTGAAGTTTCACTGCGTATCATTTACTTTTATAATATATCTTCTTGTAATCCTACCAGTAACCAGTGTCATGCACAGAGTTTTTAATCAGGATTAGCATTAGGGAAAATAACAGATCAAATGAGCTGTTGGTTTTAGCTGATGTTTGTTGGGGATTACCTGCCACATCAACAATCGAAACCAACGCATCATGTATGCATATATTAGAAACCAAATTACATGCTGTATATTTAAATTTTCCTTTTTTTTCGACCACACAATTTCATGAAAGAAAGTCAACATAATTATTTCGTCAGTACAGTTATACTATTTAATAAAAGTCACAACATACGAGTATGTCACTGATTGCTACATTTGTGATTTGTACCAAAACGAGTCTTCCCTTGAATGCGCATCGCACACACATGTACATTTTTTGTTTAGAATACAGTCAACATTTAAAAATGATATATGCGTCATTTTGCGTACATACTTCCTGCTTTTGGCACATTATGGTAGGGCGGCCGGCGGGGCCCGCGCGGCCCTCCGATTCGTAGATGGAAGCTCGCGCGTATTTTTGAAAATGTAGTTTTATTTCTTAGAATAATATTATACATTTTTTAATATTATTTATATTGTGTATTTGAGTAAGGTAGGGTAGGCAATGCTTATGTGCCTGAATGGAATGCACGCCTCTGCCAGTACCTTCGCTTTCCTGGTTGGATATCAACTTATATACTCGTATGTTGACCTTTGAAGCCTTCGACGATGCAAGTTTCCTATAACCAATAAACTAATGGGTTTGCTGCAACTCTTAAAAATAATATATCGGTGATTGTTCTTGCTTGCACCTGACTAAATTTGCCTATAAGCGGAGAGGAAATACTTGTGTGGGCGTAACAAATACCTTTAATTTAAAATCTGACACTTGCCTGGGGCTTGATTCCAGTTCTTTTTAAGGATAAGACATTGTAAATGAATTAAAAATAATTTTGTAATCACCGCTTTATTTATGTTTACATATCAACATTATTTATTTATATCAAAACATTATTTTGATATAAATAAAGGTTTAAAATGTTTACGTACAAATACAACCGGTTTACAATTAGACAAATTTGAAATTATAAAAAGCGTTAATAGTCAATTAAATATAACTAATAATCAATTTTTTTTAATAGTTATCTCTTGAATTTATTTTCATATAATTTTTTTTTTCTAATTTCTAATATAAATTTGTTATTCAATGTTTTATTAACATTTTTGATTAATTACTTACCTACTTTAATCAATTTTTGTTTATGTTTTTATAGTTTGTCTATTCTTACATTATTGTGTTCTATGTTTATCATTTGCTTATATGTACTTGACATTATTATTTTTTAGTATTCTGCATGTCTTGACGGGGAAAGGTTCGCTTTCGAAACATGTTGATATGTATATATTAATGAAGTGGTGAAAACAAAGTAATTTTTAATTAATTTTTTAATAATGACGCTACTAAGTGAATACCGATCTTTTGAAGAAATTCTAAGACATCGTCCTTAACCCTAAGGATAAGGATAATATATACAAAGGAGAATATATTATGACGCGAATGTGAATGATAGACGAAGCCGGAGGAGCCCGATGAAAACATGGCACGATCAAGTAAACCAAATACTTAAGTAAGAACAACATACCAGTGTGTATTAGACGATGTATGGATACGAATGAAGCAAGGAATGTGTGCCAAGATCGAGTTTTTTGGTGGTACGTCCTCTTTGCCCACTGCTGCGGGGAAAGGGCGTGATGGTTAGTCTGTTAGGTAGATAAGAAGAATGCCTTATCCTTAAAAAGAACCGCTATTAGGCCCCTCAATGGATCTGAAATGACATTGTGAATATTTTACACACATTCTTATTCATGTAACTCCTCAATAATTGTGCATTCGTTATGCTACTAATGTTGTTTGCCGCCTTCCTGTCTTAGTGTGATGGCCAATGTATAGATAATAAGTTATTTATTTTCATTTTTAATCCATCAGGACTGGGTGGATAGTGCAAACCCAATCTGCCATACTAAATTAGACATGGTACATAAAAAAAAGTAAACATGTGGACATATATAAAAAGAAAATTAAATAAAAATGAAAAACATAATAGTTAATAACGTAAAATAAATACAATTAAATTACGGGATCGTCTTTCAGGGTGGTAGCCAGTTAGTAAGTTATGATTGTATCGTTTGGTGGGAGAGAAGAGTCAGTGGCAATATTAGATTCATTTGATAACATCTATTCAAGATGGAGTATAGACAAATTAATCATGGAGTTGATTGCACAATGGTACAATGATAAAGTCATGAAAACATGCGTGATCCCCGTGATTAGACAATACAATTTGCTAATAGTACAATTGTCTATGTGGTGACCACCGACCACAGTCCCAACTTCCCGGATTCAGTTCTGTAAGAAGATACTTTAATAGTTCACGACTGCTGACCCTGTACAAATCGCAAGTGCATCCCACTATTGAACTGGAGCACCAAAATACCCGAAAAAACCATTTATTCTGTGCAGAAATGGACGGTCCGTTTGATAAATTCCCCCATCTTAACAAACAGATTGAAATCTTTACAGCATAGGCGTCAGGTGGGAATGCTGTCATTGTTTTACCGATATTAGAATAGATGATGCTCTGCGGAAATAGCACCGTCTTCGGCACGAGTCGGGAAACATGCCAAACGCGCAGCCAACATTTGTACACGTTTCTACCACTCGTTCTTGGGTCTCTTTAAGATCCATGTTCGCTCCCTCCTCTCCTCAAAAAGACCCTCCACACCATCCTCAAAGATGATATGGGCTCCTAGGGAAATTATTTTCCTTAGGGCCTCCTGTGAGGAGTTATGATAAGGTATACAGTTCAAGAAACGTTTCAACGCAGAATGGTGGTATTTCTCCAGGGCGATACTAAATTCTCTACTCTGCACATACGTTTGCTAAATTATTTATTTCTATGGTACCTTCTTGTGTTCTTTGCCGCCAGCTGTGAGGGTTTAGCAACAGTGTACCCACATCACGCAGGCCAACGCCTTCTAAGAAAGGACTATCGCCAAGTGAAATCTTCATTGTGCAAGCGTGCAAGTATACCTATTCTATTCAATGTAATAGTTTCAATAAATCGACCCCTTGGAATAACAAGGTTCCATCTGACAAGGCAATGTTATGCGATAATGAGCCTTAAAGTTGCTTTCCATAGAGCACATTATCGCATGACATTGCTGTGTCAGATGGAACCTTGTTATTCCAACGGGTCGAAATAATGATATTGTCTCACCTAATATTGATACAATTTTATTTTATATTTAGCATTATAGTTGTTCCACCAAGAGCTATTTAAACTGCACACATAACCTAACCTATACAAATATTACCATAACCATATAAATCGGTAAAATAGACACATCAGCCATAAATAAAAAAATTAAAAAAATTGTATGTCACTATTAAAAAATTGTCGATATGTACCCCCTTTTCCATAAACCATAAACCCTGTAACACTATCATGTAAACATTTTTCAAGCATAATTTTTTTGTAACACTTTATTATGTAAACATGTATGTTCACTCCGCTTCTCTACACAGGCATTGCTTAAAAGAGGCGTGTAGTATTGTAATTTGAATTAAAGTGTATTTAATTTCAATAAAAAAATGTAAATAAATAAATTAAAAACATTTTTAAGTTATATTCACCTATTTAAGCACTGACTTTGGTCATGCTTTCGCAAGTGGTTATGTCATTTTTAAATATTCGACTTACCGGAATTTTTAAATACATATGCGTGAAATTCATTAATTTGGTTGATACTAGAAACCATAGTAATGCCCCACACAAAATAATACCACAATCCATCCCATATTGTGCATATTATTATTTTTTTCTTTTTTACTAAATTAAGACGGCCTCCATGGTCGAGGGGTATGGCTCTCGACTACGAATCCGAAGGTCGCGGGTTCAAATCCCGGCGGGCGCAAGTAAATTTTATTTAATTAATTTGTGCTGTTTCACAATTAATTAATTTAAAAATAATATGTAGTATATTTGCGCACGTTCCAGAGTGGATGATACTCTCAGTATCGCCCTGGTGAAAGACCACCATTCAGAATTAAAACGTTGCTTGAAATGGCTTTTAGCCGTGTTCGGTGACCAGATCTGAATAACCAGGTTTTTTCCCACCTTTCTCTTCCCCTTCTCCTTCCCCTCCCCAATACCTTCAGCCTCACAACATTCTCCAATTGGGAATGGCATAGTCTCACTGGATCCAGACGGTTGGGAGCAGTTGAGACTCTTGTGCGGTATTCATATAAAAAGTAATACCAAAAAAAATCCACAGAGAAGACACAACAATATTTCTTTATGCGATTTGCCGAGTCGCATAAAGATACTAATTCTAAAAAAATAGCTATTCCGAGGAAGAACGCCTTACGGTAATCTTCGCGGAGTTCCGCGTATTTTCGGCCAGCCCTTGAGGACATTCTGAGATTTTCTGCTCTGGTAGACTTGTCACAGGTATTCAAAATTAATTTATTTCTATAAAAAAAATTATTCCATTATCATAATCGTAATTGATTGGATAATCGTAATCTTTAAAGTGAGAATCCTAATATATCAATTATTATTATTATTATTATTTAAATATTATGAAGGGTGGTACGGAAGGCCAGGTGTCGTCGACTATTGTGTGTGCTCATTCACCCTGATTCAAAACTAATCTAAACTTCTCTATTCATTGAGTTCGAACACAATAGGAATAGACAATATGGAAATAGAGTAATGAATTTTGATGTGTTGCATTTCGAACACAAATAAATCATACAAAAGTAACATTATGTTACGTTGCTCGCCAGTACCTACTTATTTTCATCTGTCTTTAATTTAGTAATAAAAAATATCATAATAAAGGGGTAGCATTAATTAATTAACCATCACGCTATTTCCCGCGGGGATAGGGAGAGATATTGGAACGCCATTCAATTTTATCAGGGCCCACCCCCTTTGCTTCATCCACATTCATACAATGTACATTACATGCTTTTCTGTTTTTCCAACTCTTGGCGTAGCCTTACCGAAGTATTTAATTGAGTTGACCTTGCCATGTCTTCTCGAGGCGTCCTCAATATCTTCTTCCACCCATTTCTGAATTGCCGGATTAATAATAATAATTAAAAAAATCTTTGTCAAGTTATTTTAGATATTTTTGTTTTTACATATTATATGATTTTAGAACTGGATCTCGATATATTAAACAATTGGCTAATTAAAAATATTTTAACAATTAACGTTAAAAAAAACTGATTACATGATATTAAGTTCACCAACAAGAAAAACGCCCATTCATAAATCATTTCAAATATAACATATAAATCTAAGCATTTTGGATAGTGAAACATACCTGAACTCATATATTTATAAACACTTGTCCTTTGCAACACATACAAAAACTAAAAGAAAAAATCATCCCTAATTATAAATTTCTTTTATTTTCCTCTGTAACATACTCGCAAAAGCTTATTTAAAAAATTAACATAACTTACAAAAAAACTTGACCTAATTTATAATTCATACACAAAACCATGTACATTGTGACATCAGAACGGGGTACCCCAGTAAGGTAACTTTTTAGACTTTTGTAAAAGATTATAAACAAAAAATAAACGAAAACAAACACCAATAAATGAACTTGCTGAAAATCAGAACACTGTACGAATATAATATATCGCTATTAATCTACAAAATATAAAATAGACTTATACACACGAACACAGCATTTATAACAAACATCACAAGTACACGAACACTACACAAAACAACATAATAAATTTTACACGGATATAGTTAAGGCTGATAGTGGTAAAAGAAGCATAGGCCATGAGGGTGTATACGTATATACAATCTCCTTCCCGAAAATGGAGGTTCGAAAAAATATTTTTAAAGAAGCTGTTCAATCTCAAAATAAGAGAGTAAAATAACAACACAAGTATCCATTCCATTATTTATCAATTGTAATGTTGTGCGAACTGACTGCAGTCAGCAACCATTCGCTGTAGAATTTCTTGAAGCACGACATCGCTGCAGATGTTGACCTACGAATAGACTGGTATTTCATTCCAAAGTTTTTTGAGGAATAGCTGTAACTACCCTCAAATGCAGCGGTTCGATGTCTGGGAAGAACAAGTCATTGGTCTGTTTGACGTGTATTATATACATGAGAGTCACAGAACCACTGCAGTTTATGAAATAGATAGGTAGGAAGGAACCTTCGAATTCATAAAATTGTGCATTTGAGACATTTATTTTGTTTTTTTTTTACACACATTATTAAACAATAAAACTAGAAAGCTTTGACTGCCCAACTGGGAACAAAAACCCGTTTTAGGGCAGTCAAATTGACATGTTTAGCTTATGTTAATTGCCATTATACAAAATAGAATTTTAAAATAAAATAGTTTTGCCACAGTATGGCAATAAGATACATTTAGGAAAAAAAGTGTAATAAAGTATGTAGAGATATAAAGAATAGTACAGAAAAAAACATATTAAATATATTTCGTCCGGAAAGTACAAAAAGCAACTTTAGTAAATTGTTTACAACCACATGTTTGTCCCTTTCCATTCCTTGGTTAGGGCCTTCAACCCAGTTAAGATCCCCTCCCAAAGAGCACAAACAAAAAACAAAACATTTGATGTAACTTCCTTCTGTTCGACATACGGTTAATGTAAGAAAGGCTATTGCTGGTAGCTCATTCCGAGCCGAATAAGCGACTATTTCTCATACTGTCGACATCGACTACTGTGAAGAGGTGTTTCACCTTTGTCCGCCGACTTACACGCTTATGCCCCGATGCGCAAGGATCAACACCACCATTTTTTTTGCTGCCGAACTATCCCAAATATGTTTGCCCGAGGCGCAGTAATAATTTGCGCGAAAGCTGTTCAAATATTATCACGTCAAAACTAATTTATAATAACCATTGCCCATTATATAATACAAATATTCCTGGTAAGGGGGCGGGCCCGGTAAACACTCTGCCCTGGGGCCGGAGTTATAGCTACGCCACTGTGTAGAACTGTAGAAGATTGTTCTACATTATGATTGTATAATGATAATAATGGGTCCTATTACCTGAATGATAATAGTGCCTCCTTCTTGATTAATTATCTACGTTGTTTATTCACGTCGCGTACGCTTTCATCTGCCTATTGAATCATACAAGAGGGTTTTATAATTATAATCCATTTAATAAACTTATGACATTACACATAGATCTATCTTATAGCTATGTTACATAATTTGTTCTCCCTGTTATTGCCATTGCTAATAAATCATGCTTTTTTTGGAAATATGAAACGTGTTTTGTATTTCGTGCTTAGTAATTTGGTAAGTAATTTGCGCTGTACCTAATTGATTTATGTGATTTTCTAACTTTCACTGCAAATGGCAAGGTTAGAATAAATAGTAATATTTGGGTAATTTGTATAGCGCCGTTTTTGTGAAACATCACCTCAAAGGCGCTGTACAAATATTCCTTGCTGTGGTTTATCTTATCATGTACAAACAGATACAGAAACGTGTCAGGTCACTCCAGATTAACACGTTATATTATAAAGTTTTACCTTGGGAAGGTATAGTGTTGTACGCACAGGATTTAATAATAATAATAATAATTGGATGACTTGTATAGCGCCGTTTATGTGAAAAATCACCTCAAGGGCGCTGTAAAATCAGAGAACACCGCACGTCGCATGATATTACAGTTACTATTTTATTGTTATTTATTATTTATATAACATTTATTAGAAAGTTAGTAGCAAAAGAAGTGTTGGTATTTATTTGAAATAATAATGTGATTTTTTTATCCGTCTTTGGGACTTTAAAAATGTTCGTAAAAACCAAAAAGAAATATGTTATTGGGTTTGTCTGAAGTTATCGATAATAATTAATAATTGGGCTATGTTCAATTCAATTCAATTCTTTATTCCTTTTAAAAAATGTACAAAATGTACATTTTAAGGCATTTTTATAGATATTATTGGATGAGACAACATCCAAAATAATTACTTCTAAAAAATAATAAAAATTAAAAGAAAGAAGTCATACATAATCTCAGTAAATTACATATAACACATACAGTTATTATACAAGTAGCAACAAAGCTTTATGTTTAAACGCAGCTCGTTGATGCTAAATATGTCGATATCTGAAGTGATTCTATTTAACAGTCTATGCTGTCGGTGACGGAGATAACCATCAGGAACATAGAAATTAATGCTCTCCATGATAGGCGAGTTTTCGAACCATCCGCGAATCAGTCTGAAGAAATGTGTAACAATGTGTACATCCCTTCTGACGCGTAGGTAGTTCATTCCGAGCATACCTAATAGAAAGTCGGTAGGATAGAGCCACGGGTAGTAGCCATGCTCCCTCAGGTAGAGAATTAGAGCCTCTAACTTAGAGGAGGGAAAGATAGTGTTCATTTAGGAAATCAAATACAAAAATAATGTATAAAGTTAAAACTCTTATTTCAGAATCATCCCAAATATATTCTTTTTTCACTATCTGCGCAAATTTGGATTCTCTGTTTCTATGTAATTTTTTAAAATTTATTTTTTGATAGTTTATTCCACAAATCTGAACATGTGCGGCCGTTCTTTTCAACTCTACTGAGCAATTTTGAGCCGAAATTTTTCCTCAACACTGTTCAAATGCACAAATACGATATTCCCAATGAATTTAGGATATCGATTTTTGTGGATTTTTTTGGAAGTTCCCCTCAATAGAGGACTAGTTATAAAAAGTGTCAAGAGGATGAACAAATGTCAGTGAAATGTCAACCGTCATTATTGGTTCGCGATCTATTTATCGCGATTCAAATATTGAATGGCAAAGATTTGTTTCCGTTTTCGGATGTCAAGACATGTTTTTTTATGTTTATGTGTCAAATGTGCATCTCTGAAAGTTGCCAGGCGCTTTTTTATTTTCTATGAAAGTGGGCGGGCCCTATTTTATAGTCTACGAAAGTGAGCGGGCCCCTTCATAGGCAATTTATGATTAAAATACTTGGAAACAAGCAAACAGAGCGAATGTGTAACAAAACACTTGGCTGATCGGTGCGTCAGATTGATCATTCGAAAAGTTGGGAAGAACGACCGTTATTGTCTGCGATATCTGAAAATGTTAATATTAATTTTCATCTGTTAAATCTGTACGATTAGGTGAATAGCTAAACATTTTTTTTTAAATTTAAAACCTGCAATCCTCGTTCCAAATTCAGTTCGTATTGTCTGTCGTTCGTTAAATCTTCACCGTTCAATTGCTTTTCTCAGAGAACTAGCTTTTTTTAATCGAATGCTTTAATCTGATTTAAAACTGTTCTATTACACATTGTATTGACTGTATAGAGGACCACAGAGATAAGCTATTCGTGGCGGGCCGCGAGTTTGACATGCTTCTACTCGATCTTACAATATAAACATTTAAAACCACTTGTTGAAAAAAACACAATGCACAAACACTTATTTATTTATTTTCAAATACAAGCAGCTGCCTTTGCCTATCCACAATGTCACTATTTCGTGTTTGACTTATCTCATTCCTAATCTGAATGAGGTCGTTTTTTTTATGCAAAAAAAAAACAAAGTAACAATCCTCAAACCGCACCCCAACTGTCTGTATTAGTGGTGCATTGTTCAAGATTAAATAAAATAAACAATGTAACAATCGAAATAAACATCCTGGGCCGGATTCCGGTTCTTTGTAAGAATAAGACATTGTCCTTATCCTTAGGGTTAAAGACATTTTTCCAATTACATGTCAATGACAATACATTTTTAATGGAGTTTGTGGATTAATTATCACAGTATTATTCAAAATTATAGGTGCATCACACTTACTTAACACGTGTACTTTATTATTACTTATTTATTGTGTTTAAATTTAATTTGTAGAATTCCATTTTAATTTAATAAAAGTATATTTGTAGAAAAAGTTCTACTAGGTAATTATTACAACGCGTGACAACTGTTTCGCCGTCCGAAGGCATTATCCTACAGTTTTATAATGCCTTCGGAAGGCGAAACCGATGTCACGCTTGATAATAATTACCTGACGGAACTTTTTGTATATAAGTAAACCGTTTTAAAATTGAATTATATTATTTTTTGTGTTTTTGTTTTGTTTTAAGGGCTTATAAATAAATATTTATGTAATAATAATATGTAAAGTATATACATATAAATAATTGTAATTATATATACTTACTTTACAACTGTAGTTTATGAAAAATTTTAGAATGTAAATCTCTTTTTTATGACATTTCGGGGTTTTGGAAGTACTTTACATTTATCACAATTTCGTTAATTCTGTTAATTTCATAGCATTATAATGCGACAAATGACTCACTAACAATGTTTAAGGTCATTTCTTTCGATAATGTTAAAACTACGCAAATATCGATTTTTTTTAAATGTCATTCGCAAGATGACAGCTGTTATCCGAGAGAACCGGAACCGTAGTTAATTAAGCAAAACGTTTTTAAGCCCAAGAATAAGGACAATGCCTTTATTTAAATAGAACCGGAATCAGGTCCCTGGGATTGAAAACATTTTAACAATGTTATCTTATATGTCTGAAGGTTATAGTAATTTACCCATATCGTCACCTTAATTAGTAAATCGCCCATTATGTAGCTAAAAGTAATTTGATTGCCATCGTTAAATATTTTAAAAATATCTTATTTAGTCATCCTTCCATATCCATTATAATTATAAGCAACCAAATAAACGTGTCAAGTAAATCTGGAAATCCATTTGTAAAAAAAACAATGAGTTAATTTCTCAACTCCTTTACGTCGCAATGATGCTGTAATGTATTATTTACCAAAAGACGGCGAAAACACAAGATAATGTTTTGCAATACATTAGCATTAGGGACTTTTACTGATTTACACTGGAAAGGGGAAGAAAATGTTTATAAAATCTGTACCCAAAATGGAGTTACATTACTGTAGGTACTCACCTAAAGAAATTATCACTCCAGCCACAGTGGACTTTAAAAACAGAGTTCAATAATTTTATAATGTAAACAATCTAAGTGGAAGATACTCTCAGTATCGCCCTGGTGAAAGACCACCATTCAGAATTGAAACGTTGCTTGAAATGGATCTTGGCCGTGTTTGGTGACCAGATCAGAATAGCCAGGTATTCCCCACCTTCCTCTTCTCCCTCTTCATCCCCTCCCCCAATACTTTCAGCCTCACAACATTCCCCAATTCGGAATTCCATAGTCTCACTGGCTCCAGACGGTTAGGAGCAGTTGGGAATCTTGTGCGGTATTCATATAAAAATAAATAAAAAAAATTGTGTAGAGATCACGGAACACGTTCTCTATCAATTGCCTCTTTCCACACAGCTCTGGAAAAGGAAAACATTTCTCTGTACTAGAGGGAAAAGGACGAATGCCAGGTTGTGTTAGTTGCAGGATGGGCAATGATAATATATACCAGTTACAGTTTTATCACCGCACGGAGAAGAAACAAAAAGCAAGAAACGAAAAAATAAAAATATGGCTAATGAGAAGTATGTCCTTGCGGTGAACGTGCAGGCGGTATTGCTCTGTCCTAAATTTTCTGTGTCCAGTCTCTATTACAAAACAAAACTAGTACCCATGAATTCTGTATTTTCGATTTAATGAAATCGGACGAATTTTGCTTTCTGTGGAACGAGCCAGAGGGTGAATTAGACAGTGAAGAATTTTTACGCTATTTTTTTTTAAATTTATGTCAGAAAATGTTGTGCCTTTTTTCCATAGAATATGGTAACCGAGTCAATCAACTTAATTTTTTACTCTCATGGGTGTACATAACAAAATAGAAACCTAATATTGACTATATTGAGTATTGACGGCCTCCATGGTCGAGGGGTAAGGCTCTCGACTACGAATCGCGGTCGCGGGTTCAAATCCCGGCGTAAGCAAGTAAATTTTATTTAATTAATTTGTACTGTTTCACATTTAATTAATTTAAAAAAATAATATATAGTATATTTGCGCACGTTCCAGAGTGGAAGATACTCTTAGTATCGCCCTGGTGAAAGACCACCATTCATAATTGATACGTTGCTTGAAATGGCTTTTAGCCGTGTTTGGTGACCAGATCTGAATAGCCAGATATTTCCCACCTTCCTCTTCCCCTTCTCCTTCCCCTCCCCAATACCTTCAGCCTCACAACATTACCCAATTGGGGATGTCATAGTCTCACTGGCTCCAGACGGTTGGGAGCAGTTGGGAAACTTTTGCGGTATTCATAAAAAAAATAATAAAAAAAAAACTTCCACAGAGAAGAAACAAAAATATTTCTTTATGCGATTTGCCGAGTCGTTACCCATCCAGATTAAAAATAGAGAAAAGAAAATACTCTTTTATGATAATTCCAATACTAATTCTAACGGAATTTTGCAGTATCGTAAATCTTATCATCATTATTTTTTTTGTTATAAATTTGATCTTTTTCAGTATTTTGTAATAATTACAATCAAGAGGAACGGCTGCGCGGCCTCTTTCATACAAAACTTAATTTTTGATTTGAGGCCAAAATACTCATCCAAACCTAATGATTTTTTTTTCATCAAAAAGTATAGTAAATATCTAGTACGGATTATAAGTTATTTATTTATTTATTTTTTTTTGTTTTACATTATGATATACGAGATAGATATATGATATCGTAGATAGGCCATTAAAGGAATTGATATTATATAATATTTGGAGGCTAACGGTGATTTAAAAAAAGGTTTAACCCCGTCTACTTTGAAAATATAATTAAACATAAAATAATATATAATTTTTTTAATATTAACATAAGAATTACGGCGGACCTTAAATTAAATTAAAAACAATACAAATTTGCCGTACATAATTTAAATTATCGACCAGTCTTTTTTTCTAAATTTTCTTTTTTATATTTTTATTTACGTAATCATGTTTACATAGCAAATATGATATTTTAAAAAAATGCAATAAACCCGTAATTACCTCTAAAATCGCGAAAAATCAATTCCCTTAATGGGCTTTATTTCATAATGTAAAACAAAAATAAATAAAATACTTCCAATCCGTACTAGATATTAACTATACTTTTTGATGAAAATAAAGATCATTAGATTTAGTTGAGTATTATGGCCTCAAATCGAAAATTAAGTTATGTGTAAAACAGGGAGATCAGCCGTTCCTCTTAACGGGGAGAGGGATGTCGGAGAGTTATTATTTATTAATTCAAAATAATGATAGTTTTATTACGTCATACGATAAACATTATGTTTATAATACTATCATTATTTAGAATTAATAAATAATAACTCTCCGACGTCCCTCTCCCCCTAAACTAAAAAGGCTATTAGTGAAATTGTTGTTTTCGGTATAATACATCTGTTTTTTTAGAAAGTCCTCGATATTCATTAATATTCTTCAAAAATATCTTATTATTTTAATATTAGGTTGGTACTTAAAATAATTAATAAGCGTATTTCAAATTTTTTATATTAAAACTAGTTTAAAAAATGAACAGTTTTTACTCTCTCCTGTAAAGTTAACAATATGTAACCAGATTTACTAATTAAGGTGACGATATTTTGTATTGGTTCCTAAACAGCATTTTCGGTTTTGTTGTCTACTGTTTGTACAAAGGTTTTTTTTTCAATTTTTAGTCAGGGCATTCCATTTCATATTTGGGGGTGTGGTGTGAGGGTTTTTTATAGAGAGTAAGGGGTGAACCAAGGTTGTGAATAATAATAATAATAATAAATAGATTATTTTTATAGCGCCGTTTTCGTGAGAAAATCACCTCAAAGGCTCTTTACAACATAATTTATCTAACCTATACCTTATCACTTAGACTTATATATAAGAACCCCAGAAGCAAGCTAGTGGGTGGCGAGGAAAATTAGCAGAGGAACTGCCGAATATTTGAAGTTGCAAGAGTTGCCTTTTGAGCTGTACATTTTAACGCAGCATCATGTTCTTGGATCATATGCATATAGTTTGGTATTACAGATCGTTGAACCGGTGAATGCAATTTGTTAGACATAAGTAATAATAAAATATAGTATATATGTCAGTGATAAGATAGAGCATGGAAAAAAAACATTTGTACAGCGCCCTTGAAGTGATTTTTCACAAAAAACGGCGCTGTACAAATCATCCAAATATTATTTTATTATTATTATTTGCCTATGGGCACTGAATAAATAAACTGATAGAAGTGTGTTGTGAGCGTGTCAGTGTGCCTGAAGAAATGGATTTTTTTCTCAAGCTTAATTAAAAATAAGTAGTTAGGCACCCACACTTCAAGTTACGTTTGTCGATGAAGATAATAAACTTTAATTTTATTTTTCCTTAAACTACAAGTAGTAATTCCCATTAATGATCTGTTTAGTTTATTATTTATTATTTTATCGTATTTTTATTACACTTACTTAATTTATTATTTTGTTGATTTATTTCGTCCATAATTTTTTTTAACTAGCAGTGGCTTGTCGTACAGTGACATCTATCGGCCCGTTTAGCTCATTAAAATCCAGCCTAAATAAATAATGCTGACTAACCGTTCTTTACCGTTTTACTTTGTAATTCTACACAAAAAAAATCATAGCTGATTGAAATAAAAGTTTATGGAGAAAAAAACATCACGTTCTCATACCAGGATAATATTCAATTTTATTCATGAAAATTTCTTATTTATTCCGACTTTTTCTATTGGACCATAGATGTCGTCGATGACAAATTAACTCTTGATTCCAAGTCATTTCCGACGTGTATTAATGCTATTATTTACTTATTATTTATTTTTACATCAATTATCGGTTAGATTTCAAATTATTTCATTACAAAATAAAGACGGACGGGCAATTAACTTTTTCGAACCATTTGGCGCGCCCTTTTTGTTCCTAATAAAAACAACTTGGTTGCCAGACTGTCAATATCTCAAAAATAGCTCCTTGCAGTTGGAACTTCGTAATTCTTATCTTCTTTTGTAGAGGGGTGGATGATGTGGTAAGAAGTAAGGCGTGGTAATTAGCGCGTGGAACCACGCGACACTAATTAATTAGCAATGCCATTATATCACGCCCGTAGCCTGAACCTGACGTCAAAAATATATTATCCTCAGACTGAAGAAGTACTACCTACTCAAAAACAGGTATAAATCATTGGTTCGCTGTTGCTACGTCCCTCCCTTCTTTCTGTTGTGGAGAAATTCGTTTTTATTATTATTTTTTTCTGATTATGGCAACTACTGGGTTGTTGAAATAGATATTCGGGTTAAGGGCGAGAGGGACGTCGGAGAGTTATTATTTATTAATTCAAAATAATGATATTATTATTACGCCATACGATAAACATAATGTTTTTAAATAGAATAATATTTATTAAATATTTTATAAATTTACATAGGCTTAGTATTTATCAAAATCTAATCAGTAATATTACCTTTTCCGACCGTCCCATTGTATGTTTTACAAAATATTTAAAATACGAATATGCTTTTAACAGTGGAGAAAAGTATTTTTAATTCTTTATCGTTGCGTTTTTGTAAATAAACATAACCAAAGATTTGTAATCCGCATTACAAAAAAAATGATTAAAGTTACGTGGTTTCATAAAAAAATTAAAACACACACTGTTTTTTTTTTTTAAATTTATCTTATCGACAAGTTACAGAAAAACTTTTACAGCATTTTTTAAGGATATTCAACTTTTTAAATGTTTTCGTAAAACATGCGTAGAACGGTCAGAAATGTGTAATATTTCTGATTATGTTTTGATAAATGCTAAGCCCATGCAAATAAAATAAAAAACCTAGTAAATTTCTGACGTCAGACCAAATGGAATGTCATTTCAAGAATGCGAACAAACCTCATTAAAAGCTCTGTCCTCAAATTTTGCAGCTTTCATATGAGGGGGTTTAACCAGTCTGTTGGATGCATCAGACTTGACCGATCTGAGCATGAGTTGCCTCTGAGTAAGATTGTCCCTCACGCAGAGATCAGTCAAGTATGCTGGTGCCAGCCCATTCGATACCTTATACACCATGAGACAAATGTTATTCTGAACGTTTTCTGTGAATCGAAGCCAGTGCGAGCAATCACGTAGAAGAGGAGTGACATGACAGTATTTGGTGGCACCGCATACTAGACGAGCTGCTGTAAGTATTGAAAACCCCTGCAATCTGTTCAAATGTACATTAGTATACAAACTATTGTTGAGTATATTATTTATTGTGTTTCTACAACAAAACATAATCATAAGCTTTAATTTTGACTAGAGTGTTTTATTTCGATAAAAAGGTCCCCAGGTCCTACCATGTGCTAGCTAAGTCCTTGATCATTGAGCAAGCAATATTTCACCACTATATTGGTTGAGGAATTGTCAGGGTTTTTGTGACCCGATAATGTTTATCTTTCTTTTAAAAAAATAACGTTCATGATACTGAGAAATTGTGGACACTTTTTTCTATCAGAACAAGAATTTGGGTTAAAAGTGAATAAGTACCTTCCTACTATTATTCTCGAGATGCCCTCAGTCAGAAGCTTGTAAGAATCACAGCACCTCCTACGACGTGTAACGATTTTGTTGTCTCTTCATGGAAGCATGAAATATTGTGTGTCTAAAAATAGGTTTGGAAAAGACACGGAAATGTTGTCCAAATTTAATATTGTGTAGGAGCCGGGGACGTGCCATACGCGAAATGGTAAATACGTGCAATAAAGTCGGCAAAGCTCCTTCCTATACAAAAATTATACGCATAAGATTATGGGTCCGCATTCGAGGCAGCTGACAACGAACATAAATTCTACCAAACGTCTCAGGAACTGTTTAAGGGCATTCGAAACACGATTATAACGGTACGCGCTCACAGATGGCGTTAATTAAAATATTTTAGAAAAATTGGCACTTAACGCACTTAAATATTGAGATGATTCATTGGTTCGCGGCTTTACATACAGAATTTGAAATAAAATAAATTGTTATTGTAGGTTTGAAGGGGAATACCTTCAAGAAACTTATAAAATATTCTGTATTTATTAGGGTTACAATAAAATATCGTGTGTTTATATATTTGTTGGGGGAATTCAACTAAAAACCTACAATAACAACTTATTCCATATCATATTCCGTGTGTACACCCCCCAACAAACAATTTATCTCAATATAAGCATTACGTGATAAAGGTATTTCTTCCTAAAATATTTAAAGGAACGCCATCAGTGAGCGCGCAGCGTTAGTCAGGATTCGAATGACCTTAAACGATAACAGTCACTATTAGAGTGCAATGGTAGTGTATTAAAAATCTTATGCGCTTATTCAAGATGATGTTAACAAATGAACGAACTAACCACAGAATATGGAATAATAAAGCGTTCATATTATTTGATAGAGTATATTATTTTCTTATGTTTCACAAGCATTTGTTCCACCGCCTTCCCTCCCCCGGAGTAACAAAATGTACTCTGTTTTATGTCATCCTTTTGTAGATTGTTATTAATGATCCAGTCCCCTGCACCTTGTTTCTCCGCTGTCCAGACCCCCCAACGGCCCCAAGGGTTCCCCTTTCTGCTGCTAAGCCAATTTAAGGGCCTTTGTTTATGTCCCGCGCTCACGTTCGTCTTCAGGGACGTGTCCAGCTTTTTTCTTTCCCTCTTCTTCCCAAGTTCTCTTCCCCAGTTCTCCCCCGTACTTCTTCTACATAGTTCCTCCCTTCATTATTTAAGAGTCACAGATGGACATCTAAGTAGGCGTTAACCCGTAGATTTTTCTACTCCTGGTAGAAAAGCTATTCGTATTCATTTATGGAGAGTTAAAGGAACGTTTGAGGTGTTGTTTTTGTACGTTTTTCTTTATTGCCAATCATTCTTATTTTTATCTATGCTTTCTTTTCCCAGCATTTTATTCGGAAAATATTTGTTTTTATATTCTTCGTTGTTCTTTTTAATAGGTCACTAGATGTCAGGTAGAGGTGAATATTTGTATAAATGTATAAGTTTTTTTTGTTTTTTTTTTATATGAATACCACACAAGAGTCCCAACTGCTCCCAACCGTCTGGAGCCAGTGAGACTATGGCATCTCCAATTGGGGAATGTTGTGAGGCTGAAGGTATTGGGGTGAGGAAGGAGAAGAAGAAGAGGAAGGTGGGGAAATACCTGGCTATTCAGATCTGGTCACCAAATATGGCTAAAAGCCATTTAAGCAACGTTTCAATTCTGAATGTTGGTCTTTCACCAGGGCGATACTGAGAGTATCTTCCACTCGGAAAGTTCTCTACGAATTCGAACATAAGTAGTGTAAGAATATCACAAAGTGTAAAATTAACTAGATACTTATATCAGGATTAAAAACAATTTCCGTAAACCACAAAATTACGGAAGAGTATTTTATCTACAAGAAACATTAATTAATAGTCAGTATTTTTGTGTGTATCTAACGATAGCAATAAATTCATTTTATGCACCACTCAACCTACATTGTTATTCAAAATGATGGACTCAATTTCGCACGTTCTCCTCCGATACACGCGGAATGACCGGGTTTTTTTCCTTTACAGAGACATCCAGTTTGGTCAAATTGGTGATACCATCAACAAATGCTCTTTCTAGTTGGAGGTTCAATATTAAAATTGAGAAGAAAGGTACGATGCACTATAGTTGCCGACTCCGTTTTACAGAACTCACTAACACAGAAAACCTTGTGCTGAATAGTAGCCATTTTACTCGCAACTGACGTGAAATGGCTGATTGGCGGCGCGACCACTGTAGCGGTCGTTTGCGTAACTATGATCGATTTAGTGGTGGGATTCGACACTTTCGGTCCTCCTCTATCAATTGCTATGGAGATCATTGACATTCAACGTATAATTCAGGAAATGTTGCGTTAAGAAATTGATTCAATAATCAATCCTGTATATTTATTGTTAGACCACCATTGAATTTATGCCCGATCATGAAGTCTTTATTAAATTGTCACAACAATGTTTTGTTAAGCACGCACCATCTTATAATTGCGAAAAAGGTTTATTTAACATAATTAACATCTCTTTCTTCAGACTAAATATCATTTAACTAAGTTGTGGACGACACAGCTTAAGGTTAATTAAAGATAAGATGAGATAACAGATAACTTTCTCGTCCCACCATAATCTCAAAAGCTGCCAAGGGGCTGAGCTAAACCGATCACTTAACTTTGTTAGGCGGCTCTAGTTTTGTAGGTACTGAATACATTTACTATATTTTCTATGTCTCCCTTTTGAGGGTAGGATATTTTACTTGAGACCAATACGTAAATATCTCTAAGAAGTGTGTTATTGTGGTCCTGCCGCTGAGATCTCCGTTGTAACTTGTAACCTCTTTCCGAAATTAGTCTTTTATAATAAAGAGGGAGACGTTATAAGAAGAATACCTATACGAGTATTTGGAGATTATTAATTATTAAGCTCTTTGAAAATTCCACTGTAAAATTATAACTTATTCTCGTTATGTCTGTTTTGAAAAACTTCTAAGTTTGCAATGAGAGGGTGATGGATGTATTTCGTGACAAATAATAACGAGGAATGCAAAGTAGTAGGGGGGATTATTTATTTTTGTACCCAGGGCCTGTATGGCCTAACTTCTTGGGATTTGAAGGGGAGCATTATTTTTTAAATGGCGGTTTACTTTTTGCTGCAAAATACCTATATTCTATGTTCTGCTTATTTTATCGTAAAGCTAAAGTGCTGGTAGTCTACCGCTCTGTGGATAACTTAAGTGGAAGGTGGAAGCTAACAGTTTGAACACCTGATGCTCAGTTTGTTTGATTTTTAAGTTTTAACGTGGGTCGTCAGATTTGACTATGATATTATTTTCAACAAATCGGCCAGCAACGGCATTTGCAATTTTTGAACAATTTGGCAACCGACTATTCTTACTATTATTATTCTAACCGACCGGGCGTTCCGAGTATGTGAGCGATATTTATTGAACACGTGATTTCTGGTATTCAGTATCGGTATATCGTATATCGATATTTTACACTTGCGTTATTGGCCGATCTCGATATATTCGATACAAGTATAATTTCAAGTATTCATCGTTATACGATGTACCTATTCATAACGGTATCGCTGTATAAGGCAAGTTCCAAGTTGAAACACGGTTCTGCCCGTCTCCTTACTCTGAAATCAGGCGTAGGTACATTATATTATTTTTGACTGATACATTTAGGAATTGACAGTTTAAAAGTAATTATGGAAATCTTTTGGAAGATTTGAGAAAATGAACAATCCCGTTTTCGCTCATCAATTTATAATAATAATAATAAATGGACGATTTATACAGCGCCGTTTTTATATAAAATCACCCCTAGGGCACTACTTTTGATTCCGAAAAAAGCACGTTTTCAGTTCCTGAAATTATACCTTCATTTAATTGGAGTGTTTGTAACACGAAAGTGAATGGTAGAAGAAGTCGATGACACCCAAGGATGACATGACACGATCAAGTGAATCAATTAATTGAGTCGGATCATGTAAAAAGTCAGAACAACAGAAGAGTATATATGAATGAGAATGGTAGAAAAAGTTGATGACGCTCGAGGAAGACAGCACGACCAAATGAACCAAATACTTAAGATGGGTCACATCAAGAGTCAGAATAACAGAATAATCTGTATAAGACGATATCTGAATGTGAATAAAGCGAGGAGTATGTGCCAAGACCGAGTTGTTTGGCGATCTATCCTCTCTGCTTAATCCTGCAAGTATTTATGTTTTAAGTTTGTTATATATGTTTTTTATTTTATATAGATACTTAACCTTAACTGTAAATTTAGTATAAGGTTTTGAATAACAAGCTCCCGTTAGACAAACTAAACTAAAAAGTAGTTTACCGGAACTTTTTGTTTTATATTTTTGTAAAATGTCTTAAATTAATAAAAAAAAATCATGTAACCTTCATTAGGTGCACTACTTACTGTAACGAGTTGTGCGAGAACTTCTTTTTTCATTTTTTTTCATATATTTATTAGATATAATTAAGAACATTGTTTACATGGTTATAACAAAAGTGTATTTAAGTACAATTTTTTTTATTTATTAATAAATAATCCTTCCTAAACCTAATTGAGAAATTCTCGTGTTTAGGGAGGGAGTACTAATATTTATTGTTACACATTTAATAATTTCTACAGTCCTACCATGAACTTGATGTTCTGGTGTCTAGTCTATACATTTATTTTAAAAATGAAATAAAATAAAAGGAAATTTTTAGATGATATAATAACACACATATGAAACTTATTTCCACTTTTATTTTATTTCTCCGTGACCGGTTTCAGCTTGTTAAAGCCATCTGAAGATGGTCTGAATATATTTTTTTATGAAAACATTTTTCTTTTATATCCATGAACGGTAAAAATAACGTAATACCGGCAAATGAATATACGTATCAGGAATTGGTAATATCGCAAAAGAACAGGTATGACCCAGTCCTATGTGTACATAAAATGTGCAAATACATGTACGAAAAGAGGATCCTTCATTTTTGGACGAAGTATCAGATGGTTTTCGCCCGCCCAAAGTCGTAACAGTGGGGCTGCGGACTTCAAGCAATAGCTAGAAAACCCCTTCATCATATTCTTTGAGACCAAAGAAGGATCACTCGCTTTACTGTTTGCAGATTATTTACCACGATTCGAAATTTTTACGGATGCGAGCTATAGACGGAAGTGCAGCCATCTGTAGTCGAGAAACTCAACTAAAACTGTACAAAGCGGTTACGATGAGTAAACATACGAGTAAGCTGTACCCAGCCAAATAAATTGATATAGATTGATGAAGTTTATTTTTAGACCGGTTTTTGACCGAGTCGACCAAAGCGCCGACTTCGCACCCAGGCGTCGCGGGTTCAATCCTCTTCTAGGTCATTGCAAAAGCAACAATTTCAGCTTTTTATTATGGGATTATTTTTTTTTTATCATTTTTAAAAGTATTACTTATTTTTTTCTAAAAAAAAATGTGTATGCTTAGAAAACCCGTAAAAACACCTTCAATCTGGATTTGAACCAGCGCAGCAACGACCTATGAATATCAATATTTGTCTCTCAGTACCTAAACGCAATCCCAATACCAATTTCGGAGACCGAGCTTTTGCAGTAGCAGTTCCAACAGCTTTGATCAAACTCCCTTCACATACGCGAAAGATTGACAGCTCTACTAAATTCAAAACAAAACTAAAGACTAGCCTTTTAAATTATTGTTTTTGATTACTCAGCCCAAGGGAATTACTTACTTTCTTCTACATTACCTTCTTTAATACAATAACATTTCTTACACTTCGCTTTACCACTAACAGCACCGACAACAATAATAACAGGTAGTGATTTTTGAGTGAGCTAGAGTGCTAAGATTGAAAAAAAAACGACGTTATTGATGTCGTATTTTTCAATCATAGCACTCTCTCTAGCTCACTCAATAGTCACGAGCCGCCACTGATAGCAGGTATTTATAATATTGTAAATATGTATGTTAGTTGTATGATTTATAAGCCATAGTTTGTAATTCATTTTGCAGTATTGTGTATAGAATATGCGCTTGGTTATAAATATACAGGAAGACATGGCACGATCGAGTGAATCAAATACTCGAGTCGGGCCATGTCAGAAGTCGGAATAACAGAAGAGAATGTATGAGACGTTGTGTGAATGTGAATGAAGCAAGAGGTGTATGCCAAGATCGAGTTGTTTGGCGGTCCGTCCTCTCTGCCTACTCCCGCGGAGAAACGGCGTGTTGGTTAGTTAGTTTTAAGTCACTTTGTAAGTCACTAGCTATAAGTCATAGATGTAAGTCACTAGTTATAAGTCTCAGTAGTTAGTTACTGGATATATAATAAGTGTTAGTTGTAAGTCAATAGTTATAAATCTTTCTTATAAGCCATTAGTAATAAATTTTAGCTGTAAGGTATAAGTGATTAATTACGTTAGGTTCGGTTTTCGGGCTAGTTTTTTGTTCGAACTTTTATTGACTTTATATGAACTTTAATTATGTTATTATTAAGTTCTGCAAGTAATTTAGTTTTATTTTATTACTGTGATAGCTGTTTCGGCGTTCAAGACCATTTTATAACTGTTTGAAAATGGCCGAACTTAGGAAACACAAAAACATCACTTCTTAAAAGTGTGCCGATTCATACGTGTGTTGAATTATCCGGTCACCAAAAAATATATCTATATTCTTTCAAAGGTTTTCAATCATCGATATTTTCCAATATTCATAATTTTCTTTCGTTCAAACGAATAAACTTAACGTATTTTACTGTTTTCTATTTCCTGTGGTGACCAAACTATGAAAACTAATTATTTTCTAAATTTTGTTTCAGCAAAACTACCTGTCAAGTTTCGGATACCTGCCGCAGAGCGGTTCCGAAGCGGGGAACCTTAGGACTGAAGATCAACTAAGAGAAGCAATCAGAGATTTGCAGGTACATAATAATTTAATTCTTGTCATTTTTAATCCTAAGTTTCCGTTATTTTTTTATAATTTATTGAGTTAGTTCACATCACATTTTACGTATATAAACTAATATGTAAACGGTTACATTCCATTGATTATATAATTATAAGTATTTCAATAAATACAAACTCTTTTTGTGCCACTAATCTTCTATTAAATGTACAAATAGCAACTGTAAAACTATCATCTCTATACTTAAATTTACTAATAAAATTGTGTTCATCTGAAGCGACCTGCCAGGTAAGTATGTTTTTCTGTCTGTTGGTACATAATTAGCTAAGAAATATTTGTACAGCGCTCTTGAGATGATTTTTCACAAAAACGGCGCTATACAAATCATCCAATTATTATTATTATTATTATTATAGTTTTACAGTAAGCAAAACAATTATTATTAAATACATTCATTCTTCAGATTTTCAGGCATTTCATCATAAATTTTCAGTTCTGTGATTCTGTTCTCATACGAGTATGTGGTAATATAATTCTATTTACATTCCTGGTTTCATAATTATGTTCATTTCTACTAAAAAACAATTTATAGCAGTCTCTTTTATTGGAATCCAATCAAGTCTTCTCTAGTTTGATTGATTGTTGTATGTTTGTCTTTTCTTTAGTATACTTCTTTTTTTGAATAATCTCTAGCTTGTTTAGATTTTGTTCATTGGCCAAATGATAATGAATTCAAAATAATCAACAAGCAAGTAATCATGAATTGTCCTAGATTCGGACGAAACATGTAAGTGCGTATGAAACGGTTTGACTCCGCAGTGATATTCAATCCTCTTACCTGGGGATCTGTTTAGATAGATTAACTCGAGTATTATGTGTTGTCCTGTGAACGTTGCATTACATTTTTTTTTTGTCTACTTGTGTAGTGGTTCCTAGTAGAGTTGTTTCCATGCTACGGTAACACCGAGCCAGCGAGCCCGCTGTTCTGTTCCCCGTTTCCAAACCTGGACTCCACATACATATACACCCCCAGTTGTTACATTGGTGACCCCGACGTTATCTTAAAAAAAATGGGGAGAAAGAGCTATCCTTCACCTTTTATCACACTCGAAAATTTTAACATTTCTTAGAATTCTCTCAGTTTTCATTGGTGAAAGCGGCCACAAGTGTCAATAAGTTTGCTCTGTTTCAACACTCCTCCTCGACACACGTTGGCTTCCAATTCGCCAGAGAATATTCGTCAGTGATTAGTCTTACCCATTTCTCATATCAACTAAATTCAACTGGTGACAGATTCCGAGGTACTCAATAATAATTGATGACTTAATTCGACAGCATGACAATTGACAACACACGCACAATAAACTAACACCAACAACCAATAATACTCGTAGTCCAGTGCCTGTTGAGGTGTCTACAGTGCACGTGACATGTATGACTTATTTTACTTTCGATTTTCATTCAGCAGCTCTTGAAGATTTTCGACCCCTTGAAGACTTCTACTTCTCTGTATTATCTCATGTCATGTAATTATGTATGTAATTTCGCTCATTAATCATTCTCATTACTTCTATTTTTTAGGTTAGTTCAAATCGTGTTTTCAAAGTGTACTCGATTATCAATATTCATGTACGTATTTTGAATTCGGAAATCTACCCACTTTCTTTTGTCTTCTATAAAATAACATTTTCCGTTAATAATGTTGTACAGTTTTATTTTTTATCACAGCATATCATTTTAGTATTCTTTGACAGTTTATCCCACAAATCTGAATCAAACATTATCACAGCCGGTAAATATAAATGTAAATGTAAGTCTGTAAATACAACAATAACAACAAAATCTTGAAGCTTCACCAAATCTGATAGGTCTTCCACACGAGCGGGTGGCCCGATACTAAAAAGCCATGGCGTCGAAAGGTTCGACCATCTGCTCGTCCTTTCCTAAAGTCAAGCCTACCAACTTCAGGAACGGACGACCGGATGGTCGAATCTTTCTACGCCATGGCTTTTTTTAGTATTGAGCCGCCCGCTCGTGTGGAAGACATTAAGTATTTTTTGAGATATTCCCAAAAATGGCGCTCCTAAAATTAACCAAGAATTATTACTAAGAATTATTATCACCAAATTGCTTACAAGAATAAATTCATTTAATCGCTCACTTAAATAATATTTGGATTCCGTAAACAATAAATCAACAATAGAACGTGATTTTTTTCAAACATTGTTGTATGTATTATACATTATTTAGAACATTGTTTAAAAACTCAACATATTGTCTAAATCCAGTTTTTAAGGAATGCTTTGTATATTAAAGATTAATGGTAATTAAATTCTGATATTTTTTGTTAAATGTGGACGGATGTAAATTCAAAAAACCATATCTAACGTTGAATGTACAGTTTCTGGGGTAAAGCATTATTTGTTGAGTTTTGAAAAATAACGTCCCTCTTCAATGAAGAATCCTGTAGAATTACAATCATCATCTCAACTCACTACTATTGAAATATTACATCCCTTACTATGAATTGTGTCCCTCAGAGGTTCGGCCACGTGCCCGTGACGGGGGAGATCGACTCCATGACCCAGGAGTTGCTGCGCAAGCCCCGCTGCGGGCTGCCGGACCAGCCGCACGGGGGCCAGGACAAGAGGAGGAAGCGTTTCGTCCAGCAAGGCAACGTCTGGAACCACACTGATCTCACATGGAGGTGAGTCAATGTGTCAATATTGTATATAATAATACGCCGCGCGCGTGGGTTCGTTGCGGCGATACTTATTATTTCAGCAATTTTAACATTGGCCAATCGCCTGTCCGAAATGTCGGCTGAGGAAGCGCAACACGGTATGATACCTCAACAATGGATCATTATCATTTTTTTACAGTTTTTTCCCATTTCATTAATTTAGGCACAATGCTTTTATTTCATAACAATTTAATTTTCAATCTTATTTGATTAATACATTAATTTAATATCAACGATATAAATATACCATAAACATTAATTGCGTGTCACAGTTAACTAGCATAAGAATATAGTACAAATATATATTAAATAACTACATTTGGTTTGGGCATGTGGAGCGAATGAACGAAGAAAGGAGTGTAAATGACGCAAATGTGAATGGAAGAAGAAGCCGGGGACGCCCGAGGAAGACACGGCACGATCAAGTGAATCAAATACTTGAGTCGGGCCATGTCAGAAGTCGGAATAATAGAAGAGAATGTATGAGACGATGTATGAATGTGAATGAAGCAAGAAGTGTATGCCAAGATTGAGTTTGTTTGGCGGTCCGTCCTCTGCCTACCCCTGCGGGGAAACGGCGTGATGGTTAGTTAGTTAATAACCACATATTAATCGTGGCATTAGATCCGTTGAATGATATAAAAGTAAGAGATGTACGTACTCATAATACACATAGTAAATTATTTCTACTTTTGAAACTGTTAATTCATGGTGGAATTACATATTAAAATGATTTTATTTAAAAAAAACCTTTGTAACATCCGGGTAACATCCTTCTTCGAGTTCGCCTTGGATGTCTGTGACAAAATTCCCAGTTACATTTTACCCTGGTATTTTATATGTGTTCCCTATTTACATTCATATGTTAGATACTATTAATGCATATAAGTAAGGTTACACTATAATGGATATATTAGAGGAGAGTCAGCATTTTTCTCTAATTGATTTATTCATTGCGTACTTTTTATCCTTGGAATAATTTATAAATAAGACTTATGTATGTTTTTTACAATTCAACTCATTTTTAATTAAGCTGGCAAACTTCTGAAGCAGCAATTCGATGCTCTTCTTTTTTGGAAACCGTATTGATTGGTTTCAGTAATGGAAAATCTTCCAAATATTTAACTAATTTTAACTGAATGTATTTTTTAATTTATTTAATTTTTTAATTTATTTTTTTAAGAATTTTGTCGAGTGATGGTAAAATACTAATTGTTCTTAGATACTAATTCAAAGTAATTATGAATGTAAATTATGAAAAAGTAAAAGAATGGTGGTAGATATATAATTTCAATAAATTACATACAAGATATACTGTTATTATACAAGTAGCAATAAAGCTTTCTGTTTAAACGCAGCTTCATTGAAACTAAATATGTCGGTTTCCGATGTTTAATAGCAAGATTGCTTAAACTTCGAGAGATTACAGGTAATGTACTCGTACGTATTGTGTTAAGTGTGTATTTTTGGCATTGTTTTAATTGACTTGCGGATGCCACCACGTGAGGAAACTGGCAGACAAAATAATAACGAAATTTTAAATTAATGAGAAAAGGTTATATCTTAGTCAATAACAATGATTTTTCGTTACTGTTATCGAAATTATTGCATTGACCACATTTGTATTATATTCTCATGATATCCGTATATTTTTCATGGGTCCAAGGGCGAGAGGGACGTCGGAGCGGAATTATTTATTATTACGAAATATTGATAGTGTTATTACGCAATACGATAAACATCATGTTTTTAAATAGAAAAATGTTTTAAAATATTTTATAAATTTACATGGTCTTAGCATTTATCAAAATCTAATCAAAAATATTACTTTTTCTGACCGTCCTATTGTATGTTTTACAAAATATTTAAAATGTGAACATGATTTTTAATGTGAAGAAAAATAGTTTTAATCCTTTCTCGTTACGTTTTTGTAAATAAACTTAACCAGAGATTCATAATCCGCATTCATTTTTTTTTAAAACATTAAAATTACGCAGTGTTTATGAAAAATTTAATCTACACACTGTTATTTTTTTAAATTTATTTTATCGACATGTTAAAGAAAAACCTTCACAGCATTTTTTAAGGATATTCAACTTTTTAAATGTTTTTGTAAAACATGCGTCGAACGGTCAGAAATATGTAATAATTCTAAATTTATTTTGATAAATGCTAAGCCCATACAAATTAAAAAAAAAGAAAACTAATAAATATTTTTCTCTTTAAAAACACCATGTTTATCGTATTGCACAATAATATTATCATTATTTTGAATTTATAAATAATAATTCTCCGACGTCCCTCTCCCCGTTAAATGATCGAATGTTTAGATTTCTAAAAAATTCGACATCAAAAATTTAAATATTATACATAGGTGCTTGAGATTTTGATATTTTTATATAAAAAAGTCGTACTTGAAGGATGATGTTTTTTCTGAATGTTTTTTTTATGAATTTTAACACGCTATGTTTATTCCCAAAATGTTTCGGAAACGTTGTAACACCATTTTTACTAGTAATACGTCGTGCTACAAGACTTTACACCGACACCACCTATAGGCAATATTTCAAACTAACGATCTCATATAAACAAAAATAATTGTCAACAAACAATAAAATAGGTAAGTGATACTCGTTTTATTATAGGTATGTACTGTCATTATTGTAATTCGTGTATATTATTGTAAGTTTTGTCTGGTAAAACATCATGTAAAGTTTTCTCCTCATTATTTTTGCTGTGTCTACGTTTAACGAATCCCTATTATGAAACGCGGCAAAATTATGTTAATTTTAAAGGTAAATTTGCGGGAAATACGTTTGCACACACCTTCTTCGGATTTTACGGCAGTAGCACTAAATGAGGTGATTAGTTAATCAAATAGCCGCGGGCGGTGCTATAATATTTGACATCGGCAAACAATGGTTTAACACTCGGCTTAATTCTACACTACCGCCACACGTCTCCTGCGGCAAGTAGAATAAGCTGTTTCATGTAATTTCTGCGGCAGAAGATTTATATTATTCCTAGGTCCTAGAAAAACTTAAAAAATAGGTATATTAGAAAAA
This sequence comes from Halesus radiatus, assembly GCA_022606495.2. Taxonomy (NCBI): domain Eukaryota; kingdom Metazoa; phylum Arthropoda; class Insecta; order Trichoptera; family Limnephilidae; genus Halesus; species Halesus radiatus. The sequence continues at coordinate 6,835 of JAHDVE020009807.1, read as the reverse complement.
AATAATAAATTACGCTTTTGTATAATTATAATGTAATTCAGTTATAAAAATGCAATAATGAAATAAATAGTAAAGCGCCAGTTAGTATTGTTCATAGGCTGGATGCTTGTGAAAAATAATTTTATTATCACGTAATAGTTTTTTCTTCTGTGATATCACAATAAAAATAATTTGTTTATATCCGTATTGATGCTCAAGGACGTTTTGAAATTACTGATAGTATTCTTGGGCATACGTATCATCTGCCCGGATAGCTCAGTCGGTAGAGCATTGGACTTTTAATCCAAGGGTCCAGGGTTCAAGTCCCTGTTCGGGCGACTATCTTTTTGTTGTTTTTTTTTGTTTCTTTTCTTTTTCAAATTCTTGTATATACTAACTTTTTTTTGTTTTGTTTTATTTCTTGTACCAATTTTGTTAAATTTAATTTATTATGCAGTCAACCAACATACCGCTATGTTTATTGTTTTTGGTTATATTTTCTTGTCTCTTTGAAGCAAGATTAGAAAAATCATGATATTTTTTAGGTACTTTTATAACTAACTAACTAACCGTCAAACCGTTTCTCCGCATGGGAAGGCAGCGAGGACGGACCTCCAAATATCTTTCTTCATTCACATTAATACATAGTCCCATACATTCTCTTTTATTATTCCGACTTCTATAAATACGAAAATATCGAATATATGTTAAAAAACGATATTTATTTTCTAAAGGGAAAAGGGTAAAAATACAGAATAGATCATTATATTTATATTTATCGCAAAAAGCAATAATTATTTTATGACTAAATCGGTTTTTACCAGAAATATTAATATGCCCTTTCAAACACCACAAAAATTAAAATTGAGTGTGGGTAAATAAAATCACATAAGTCAGTCGTCTCAATGTGGCCTGAGCACAGTTTCAAAATGGATTTGAACGCCGAAATAGCTGTCACAATAATAAAAGAATACTAAAATACTTAAACTAATAATAGTATTATTAAATTTGATTTACTTTAAAATAAAATAATACGTAATTGAAGTTCTACGAATTAAACACAATAACAATTTATTAAAAATACATTTTAAATTTGGATGAAGTTGAAGATGACAGTTGCTGTGGCTGGATGAGCAATTAATAATTGCTCACAAAGTGAAACGAAATTGTTAATATATATTAATCCCCAACAGTTGCCATCAATGGTCAGAGATTTCCACCGTACCAAGGACAAAATACAACAATGCAACTTGACGGTGCCCAGTGAATCCGAGTAAAATTAAACACAGAGACACGCGGGAATATCCAGTAACATCAATGAAATATACAAAATTCATTAATTGTATCCTGATAAGGTATATCAGTTATATATATATATATATATATTATATATATATATATATATATATAATATATATATATATATATATATAATCACCTCTTCCCGTACTATGTTGATCTAGTAAGATTTACATGACCTTTGTTGATCTACCTTTAACACCGTTTATCTTGGCTCCGGTGGGATACATCTGCACGAGTTGGCAACAGTGCCTTTATCATTACCAAGGTTGTCAGTTTGCAACTGACCCCAGTCGGTATGTTCGTCATCAAAATATAACAAATTTGCTCCAGTTTAACGGTTATTTTTTATTCATTTACTCTCCTTTCGTTGCTCCGATTGATGTATTCGCAGTTTCTAGATACAAGTTGATCTAAAATGAATGTGTATTCAGATTCCAGATACAAGTTGATCATATATGTTTTATTAATTTATTCTCCTTTCGTTGCTCCGTTTGATGTATTCTCAGTTTCCAGATACAAGTTGATCTAGAAATTAATATGTATGTAGGTACCTACAACGAAGATTGTTAACATGGGCTGAGGCGTGCTGGGAGAGAGGGGGGGGGGGAGTTCGTCAGACGGAAAGAGAACGCTAACCTATGAATTCTCTGTCTCACAGTCCAGCCGCCGGCGTTGTTCACCGCTGAGCCCTGCTTTTCGGCGGTAGGACATGTTGATTTTTAAATATCACCTCTAGCGCGCTGACAAAATACAATTAATTTGAGAACAATTTCTCTTACTCAAAATGATAAGGTGGTATTATTGTGCATAATTTATTCTGTTAAAAATATGTGGTTATTGTTTTTAACAATCGTATAAGTTACAAAGGAATAAAAATATTCCGTTCAAAGATGAAAAATTAACTTTATCAACGGAATAATAATATGAACCTTTCTAATCATGATCAATGAGCTAGGTTAGAAATAATATAGTTTTAGTCAAACTGTGTTTTATCGGCGATATCAAAAAATATTTTTGCGCGAAATCTTCTAATGAGCGAGTAATTGTGCTATTTTCTCATATATTAAAAAAATATTTTATGGTTTAACCCAAGATAATACTAAAAAATATAATTATGTAGTTATAAGAAAAATGTGTTTCCTACTAAAAACAATCCCATGACCTTTTTTGTACTATTATATTGTATCTAAAGCATTCGCATGTAAATGGAGACGAATTTACACTTCTTGGTATATAAATACCAAATATAGATGAGAATTAGATAAAAACTTTTTAATTATCTTACGCTGTCAACTTTTAATTGTATTAATTTATATTAATTCTAATTATTAATTGTTTTAAATAATAAAACACTTAATTTCTAATACCGTCCCCTTTATAGAATATAAAAAAATAGAATATTAACAATTTACAACCACCTTACTTTAGAGACAAACTGTATTACAATAAAAACTTCCACACATACCATACAAGAAAGAAAGAAGATATTAGACAAAAAAAAATCCCAAACACAAAATTGTTTACTGTTACAGTACCTATAAAGGCATCAATTTGTATATAGCTTAGTAAACACTGAATTAAAAAAAAAATAGGTACCTAAATTAAGAATATTGAGAGTAGGATATAAAAATTATGTATGCATTAAGTATTGGAAATAAGCAATACGTAAAAATATATAAGTTTATATTAGACCGCATGAAGTGGAACTATTTTAAGTTTAATAAATAAAATAAAATAAATGTACAGAGATTTCATTGTCTGTTAGATCAGCTAATTTGAGTTTCTTCAAATTAATCTTACAGTCTATTTTCAAACACCGACTTGAGCATACGTTCAATTTATTTTTTATTCATTTATTCTCCTTGAGCATACGTTCAATTTATTTTTTATTCATTTACTCTCCTTTCGTTGCTCCGATTGATGTATTCGCAGTTTCTAGATACAAGTTGATCTAAAATGAATGTGTATTCAGTTTCTAGATACAAGTTGATCATATATGTTTTATTAATTTATTCTCCTTTCGTTGCTCCGTTTGATGTATTCCCAGTTTCTAGATACAGGTTGATCCAGAAATGAATATGTATGTAGGTACAACGAAGATTTTGAACGTGGTTTGGGCCGGGCGGGGAGAAGGGGGGGAGGGGGTCATCACATGGAAAGAGAACGCAAATCTACGAATTCTCTCAGTCCCACATTCAAGCCGCCAGCGTTTCTCGGCGTTGAGCAAATAACCGTTGTTCAGAAATTGAACTCTCCCTTATAAGGGAATTCCCTAAAATCCACGGTAGTCGCCCGCATGTTGCGGGCGAGATGGTGCGGAGCGATACAATAATTATGAGGTCTCTCTTCTTTCAAATAGTGTGTGTATGCGTTGGAAAGACAACAAACTATACACATTTTTGTCAACTTGAGCAACGAAAGAACAGTTTGTAAGGTGGTAGAAAATTGTTAAAATTCAGATATTTTATAATATTCTATAAAGGGGACAGTATAAAAAAAATTAAAGTTAGGAATTAAATGTTGTATTCACTAAAACACTTAACAATTGGAATTTATATTAATTAGTGCAATTAATATTAATTATTAGAATTACAAATTGTCACCATAAGAAACTTATTTTTATTTTTATAAATTTCATTTCTATTTGGTATTTATATTCCAATAAGGTACCTACTTATTAGTGTGAGTTCCTCTCCATTCAAAAGTGAATGCTTTTGATAAAAAGAGTTAAAAAAAAGTTATGGGATTGTTGTAAGTAGGAAACATATTTTTTCTATACCTACGTAATTATTTTTTTAGTATTATATTGGGTTAAACTATAAGCTTTTTTTAATGTAAGAGAAAATAGTACAATTAATCGCTCATTAGAAGATTGTTTCTTTCGCGTAAAAAATATGTTTCATATCGCCGATAAAACATAGTTTGAATTTTATTTAAAACTAGATTATTTCTAGCCTAACTCAATATAAGAGATATTTGTGATTAGAAAGGTTCATATTATTATTCCGTTCCTTTGTTTCCGCAACAAAATTTTTCAAAATTTCCGTTCAAATTTGCATTATCTAAGTTTTATGTAAGTAGGTATTATTCCACGCCGTCATTACGATGTGGTTTTTTTTGTTTAATGTTTCATTTGAGATTTGTTAATATTTTTTCATTCAGCTAATAAATTACATTAAGCCTTCAAAGGAGATCAAATTAATTTGTCTCCTCATTGATGAAGTTAATTGTTCATCTTGGACGTAATATTGATACTAAATGATACGACTAAATACTTGAGTCGGGCCATATCAATCTGAATAATACAAGAGTATGTATAAGATGTATGAATATGAACGAAGCAAGGAGTGTGTGCCAAGACAAAATTGTGTGGCGGTCTTTTCTCTCTGCCTAACCCTGCAGAAACGGCATGATGATTAGTTAGTTATATATGGTAAACTTAAAACAATTTTGTTAAAATTTATTACATTAATTTTTTTATTATTATTTAAATTGGAGTATGTAGTGCGGCTGATGGCAGAAGAGATGAGAAGGAGATTGGTTAGAGGAAGATGGGGAAGTACCTGGTTATTCAGATCTGGTCACCAAAGACGGCGTAAGCCATTTCAAGCAATTTTTATACAAAATCATATATCGTACAGTCCTCAAACAATAAATTTATAATAAACAATTTTTCACAAAAATAACAATTAATCACTATAAATAGCTAAAATTAGCAATTTCCACCACCAGACAACTAGGTGAGCGGTTACGTCGGTCACCAAATTATTGATTAGTTACGGTGGTTACAGGTCAAATTCAACTTGTGCCGATTTTATTAATTTTTCTTTTTAAATATTTTTCCACGTTTTTTTTCTATTATAAATTTTAGTAAAACGGTTTATCGCCAACATTATTTAATAATCATTTTTTTTAAACTTATTTTTAAAAATATATTTTGCACGGTTTTATTTTTAGTATAAATTTTAGTAAACTGTTTCATCGTTTGAACATTAAATAATGAAAACAAATTATAGCGTACCTAACTCACTTTTATTCATGTGAGCACCGCTCGAGCAAGTAAGACTTTTGTACCCCAAAATGGGGTATGTTGTGAGGCTGATGGGTAGAGGAAGGTGAGGAAGGTGAGGAAGTACCTGGCTATTCATATCTGGTCAAACACGGCAAAAGCCATTTAAGCAATTTCATTTGATTAATTTGTGTTATTTTACAATTTAGTCAATTAACACAACATATATACTGGCTCCAGATTTTTTTAAATTTAATTCCACATATATGCAAGGCCAATATCATATTTGGGGATGCTGTGTGGAAGGTATTTTAAGGGAAAGGAAGGAAGTTCAGGGCAAGAAAAAGGTATGAGGGGTGGGTACGAATCTGGGGGTCAGTGCGTCCAGGAGTGACGTATGAATTCATCCATCCCACTGTCACTGGTACTAGGCAATGATGGGTCGAAAGAGTCTGGTTGGGGAGGCCAAACCTCACCCCATAAACTTGAGCACCCTTGCGAAATCACCAAAATTAGCGAATCACTTGGAGTGACTTATAGCAGAGGTGTTGGTTATCCATTAAATGATTCCCGGGGTGGCGGTACCCACACCCGTCTCCTAAATTCAATTTCCTAAGTTGCAAACAGTTGGTACTCTTGTGCAGTATAAGCATAGAAAAATCATACAGCATTTCATATATACTTGATTGTTAAGAGGAACGGCTGCGCGGCCTGTTTCAAATAAAATTTAATTTTGGATTTGAGGCCAAAATACTCACCTAAGACTAATGATATTTTTTTAATCAAAAAGTAAAGTAAATATCTAGTATGTATATCTATATCGTATTAAAAGTAATTTATCCATTTTTCTATTACGTTATGAAATAGAGGCCCTTAAACAAATTGATTTTTTGCGTTTTTAGATGCACCTTTAACAATTATTTGGGGGCTAGCGGTGATTTAAAAAAAAGTTTTGGCCCATCTACTTAAAATACTCTGAAATATAATATTAAAAAAATATATATTTTCAAAATAAGCATTATGGTGGACTTTAATTTAAATTAAAAACGATCAAATTGAATCTCCCAGGTTGAAAGGAGTTGGGACTCTTGTGCAGTTGGCACTTTTGTGCGGAATTCTCATAGAAAAATCATATATCATTTCATGCAAACTCTACTATTAACACCTGGACAAATCTCACCTCCATGAACCCGGACACCCCTGCTAATCCATCAAACGAATCTAACCACTTGGTGAGACCTATGACAGAGGTGTTGGTTATCCATCAAATGGTTCCCTGGGCAGCGGTACCTACACCTACCTCCTAGATCGAATCTACCAGGTTGAAAGCAGTCGGGACTCTTGTGCGGTTGGGACTCTTGTGCAATTGGGACTTTTGTGCGGAATTCTCATAGAAAAATCAAATACCATTTCATACAAACTCTACTGTTAAGACGTGCACAAACTTAACCCTCATGAACCCGGCACCCCTGCTAATTCACCAAACGAATCTAACCACTTGGTGAGACCTATGACAGAGGTGTGGTTATCTATTAAATAGTTCCC